>WOXC01003180.1:0-134265 GCA_011680675.1 Gymnobelideus leadbeateri
AAAACAATTTTTAAATGTTTTTTTTTTCTCTTGCTTCATCTCTTTTAGGAATTCTAGTTGAATTTGTACCTAAGCTGTATTTTTCTTTGAAGCTTTTCTTTTTTTTTTTTTTTAGCTGGGTAGTTTTTTTTTTTAAACAAATGCTTTATTAACTTCTGTTTTACATCATTCATTTCCGCCAGATTTTGAGCTACAATCATTTTCCCCCCATTATTCCCCTACCCAACCTCCCAGAATAGCAGTCCCACAAGATATCGCTTCCTCCAATCTGCTCTCTCCCATACCTTCTCCCACACCCCCATCGACTTTTCCATTAGAGGAAGATGAATCTTTGTGTCCCAATGCCTGCACATCTTATCTCCCAATTATAGGCAAAAGAGTATTAATAATAGTATTTATATATATTTGAAACATCTAATGTTACGACCTTGAATTTCAGATCCATTTCCTTCCTCCCTTGTCACCCATTCCTTCTTGGGAGATAAATAATTCAGTATATGTTGTACATGTCTAGCTATGCAAGACATTATCATAGTAGATATATTGTAAAAGGCTGCTTATAATTCCCTCCCACTCATCCCACCCCCCACCTGGTCCATTCCCTACATAATCCTGTCCCTCTTCTATAGTGGGTACTTCCAACCTCCCCTCCCCACAAGGATGCCCTCCCATCCATCATCCCTCCTCTCATCCCCCTTCCCCTATCCTGCTGCAGGTTGAGATATCCCATTTAGTATGTATGTCATTTTCTCCCTGAACCAAATTCAGTGTGAATGTGGTTTTGCCTTTTTAGCCTTCCTTATTCCCCCCCTCCTTTGCAACCACTTCCCCTACATGAGATAGTTTACCCTACCATGTCTCTCCCCATCTCCTCTTGCCACTTTCCTCTCTCACCTCATAATTTCATCCCTTGAGTATTCTCCCTTCCAACAAATTCAACCTATGCCCTCTATCCATATATAACTGTAACCATATACACACATTCACATATGTATTCATATGACCACACCCCCTTCTTCCATTATTTTCATACTGAGAAAGATATCATCAGTCACAGATATTACTTTTCCATATAGGAATGTAAATAGTTCAACTTTGATAAGTTCATTTTATTTTCCCTGATTACCTTCTCAGGCATCTCTTACTTCTTGCGTATGGATGTCAAATTTTCTATTCAAATCTGGTTTTTTCCTCAAGAATGCTTGAAAGTCCTCTATTCCACTGAATTACCATATTTTCCCCTGAAACAAAATACTCAATTTTGCTGGGTAGGTGACCTTGGGTTCATTCCCAGTTCTTTGCCCTCTGGAATATCATACCCATGCCCTTCAATCCCTCAGTACAAGAAGCTGCCAGGTCCTGGGCTATTCTGATTGTGTTTCCAAATATTGAAATTGTTCTTCCTGGCCGCTTGTAGTATTTTCTCCTTGATCTGGGAATTCTGGAACCTGGCTATAATATTCCTGGAATTTTCTTTTTGGGATCTTTTTCAGGAGGTGATAGTGGTCCTTCACCTCTATTTTGCCCTCTGGATCTAAAACATCAGGGCAATTTTCCTTGAGAATTTCTTGAAGGGTGATTTCTAGGTTTTCTTTGATCATGGCTTTCAGGTAGTCCAATAATTTTTAAATTGTCTCTCCTGGATCTATTTTCCAGGTCAGTGGTTTTTCCCATGAGATATTTCACATTGCCTTCTAATCTTTCATTTGTTTTGATCTGCTTAACAGCATCTTGATTTCTCATAAAGTCATTAGCTTCCATTTGCTCCAGTCTAACTCTGAAGGAATGAATCTCCTCAGTGAACTTTTGAGATTCTTTTTCCATCTGGCAAATTCGACTTTCAAGGCATTCTTCTCCTCATTGCCCTTTTGGGCCTCCTTTGCCATTTGAGTTAGTCTATTTTTTAAGGTGTTGTTTTCCTCATTCAGGCTGTTGACCCTCATTTCATACTTTTCCTGCATCCTTCTCATTTCTCTTTCTAATTTTCCTCCACTTCTCTTATTTGATTTTTAAAGTCCTTCTTAAGGTCCTCTATGGCCTGCAACCCGCTCATGTTTTCCCCTGGGGCTTTTGGAGCAGGACTTCTGACCTCACAGTCCTTTTCCCGCTCTATGCCCCCAAAATAGGAGTCTAGGGTTGCATTTTTCTGTTTCCTTTGCCTTGGCATGTTGCCACTTAATTGCTTGACTTTTGGGCTTGTTGCCACACTATGGCTTTAAGGCCAGATAGAGGAATTTTCGTCCCGAACGTGTGGGGGGCAACTTCCGTTTCTGGCAAGCTATAAACCCACCCACAACTTCCACCCTAGATCACAATCCAGATCCAGGGAGGTTAAAGCAAGAGCGATTACCCCCCAAGACTGATCGCTGGATCTCCCCACGATTTGTAGGCTGGGAGCCCGAGCTGCCTCTGAAAACTACAAAATGGCGTGTCTCCTCAGCGGCTTCTAGTCCCAGGGGAGGGAGCTGACGCATTCCCCAAATACAGGTCCCAAAGTCCATAGGACACTAACCTCTTACTTTGTCCTAGGCATGTCTATGTTGATAATTCTGGAGTCACCACAGCTCCTGGTGTTCTGGGGTTCCTCCAGCCAGCTGCTGGCCCTGCCGCCCTGGGGCTAAAACCTCAGCTCACGCGGACCTGGGCTCGGCTCCGCTCCTGCGCTCTGCGCTCTGCGGGCTGCTGGCTCCCAGACTGCTGCGCTGGTCCCTCCTGCAGGGCTGCTGGGCTGTCCTCAGCGGGAAGTCAGCATCTCTGTGTCTTTCTGTGGGTGCTGGGGCTCCAGAAGTTGTTCAGAGTCCTTTTTTACATAGTTTGTGGGGAATCCGGGGGCAGAGAGGCTTGGAGGAGCTGTTTCTACTCCACCATCTTGGCTCCGCCCACCTGAAGCTTTTCTTGCAGATATTTTAGTCATCCCTTTTTTCTAGGTTTCAGTCTTGAGTGTCGTTGCTATCATAATAATTTTTTTATGGTAGGATTCTTTTTTTGTGTTTACTCATTCTTCCAGCCTTATTTTAGAATTCAAACTTTATGTTGTGGGTGAGGCTCTTTGCACTTCTTTTTTTTTTTTTTTTTGAGGGCAATTGGGATTAAGTAACTTGCCCAAGGTCACACGGCTAGGTTTTTGTTTGTGTGTGCATTAAGTGTCTGAGGTTGGATCCGAACTCAGGTCCTTCTGACTCCAGGGCCAATGCTCTACTCACTGCGCCACCTAGCCGCCCCTCTTTGCACTTCTTAAGGCAATGTTTACATGGTGTTTTGTCCTCTTACTACTTCCCTAATGCACTAAGTATTGTTATTCCAGGATCTCAGGGCAATTCAGGCTAGGGACCCTTAAGCTTTAAGTGTACTCAGTTGTTTGGCCCAAGGTAAAGTCTGAGAACTGTGCTTCTGAACCCTGCAAATTCTAAACCTGGGTTTGGGTTTGGAGCAACACAACTGTGGGCTTGCAACAAGTTGGAGTCCAAGTAGACTGCTGCTACTATTGTCAGCTGGCAATCTCTGCTAGTTCAGTCAGTGATGGAACTGTAGGCTTCCCTGTAGTCAGGGGTTCCTGCCCTGGTTATTCTACTGCAGGCTTCAGAGCTGAATCTGAGACCTTGTTCCCATGTCAGAGTAAAAAAGCTTCTGTTTTCTTCTGTATTTGCTCCTTGGGCCCTGCATAGCAAGGTACCTCAACCATTCCCTTCAGGCCACTCATGAACTGCTAACCTTAGGCACAAGTCTCTTCTTTATTCCACCTTAATTCTGTGACCTAGCATTTGGTAGTGAGTGACAGCACTGCCAGCTCTCCCCTCTTCTTGCTCCCTGCACAAGATCTGGCTCTTTTGAGTGTCAGGGACTTCTTCTTGCCCTTGGGCACAGGGTTGGGCAAACCCTCAGCAATTCCTACAATGGAATGCTAATGGTTAGACCTGGTCCTAGAGTCCACAGACCTCTTTTTTCCCCCTACACTGATCTGGGCTGGAAAAAATTGCTTGCTGTATTTCCAGTATTTCCCAATCAGGAGTTGGTCCAGAAAGTTTTCTAGAACTTTATGGAGGTGTTGGGGAAGAGTTCAGTTGTATTTCCCACTACTTTGCCACTTTGGCTCATTTCTGGAAATAAAATTTTTATATATTAATCTCAAAATATCCAAAACATAATGCATATTTATTTTAGAAATTTATGTTCTAACAGTGTCACAAACTCTAAAGGCTACACACTGAACCCAAAAATAAATTTGAGAATGAATATCATCTGAGTTTCAATATTAAATTTCACTAGAACCTTGATCATACCAGGAATACAATTTTTCCATTTTTGTGTTTGAATAAAAACAGTTTTTAAATTTTAAAAATTAGGAATAAAATTAGTTTCTCTTGGCAGATAAAAAGAATCCTTAAAGAGGAAACAGATGATAGTGAAGCTTCATATACTCCTCTCCAGCTTTAGTGACAATAAGTACCATTATTAAATAATCTGTGAACGGGGCGGCTAGGTGGCACAGTGAGTAGAGCGCCGGCCCTGGAGTCAGAAGCATGTGAGTTTGGATCCAGCCTCAGACACTTAACACAGACAAAAACCTAGCCGTGTGACCTTGGGCAAGTTACTTAACCCCAATAGCCCTCCAAAAATCAGAAAAAAAAAATAATCTGTGAACAGAACTCTTGCATACTCTCTGGACTGACATTGTCATATCAGCATTGTGGCGCTGGCAGGGATATAGCTATAGCTGTTATGGGGTGGAGGCAGGGGAGCTGGAGGGAGTTAAGTAGGGGTGTTAAGGTAAGGAGCTAATCCAAGAATTTTTAGGAACTCTTAATTTTATTCCATTCATCCCAATTAAACCACTATCCAACAGGTTTTACTGAGTAGATCAATAAATGACCACAACATAAAATTCCTATGGGTGAGAAACTAGGATTGTCATAGGAAAAAAAAGTTATGTCAGATGATAAGATTCTGACAAGATTCGTATTTTCACATGTTAGAATGTGAACTTCTTGAAAGAAGGCTATGGCTTAAATTTCTATTTATATCCCCAGTGCTGAGCAAAGTGCTTTATATACAATACACTTAACAAGGGCCTTTTCAATTCATTCAAGCAAAAACTTCACAATTATAGCATCTCTTATTTATATAGGTGAATATCCAATATAGATATAGACAAAATAATAACTTTAAGGCAGCCTGTTGTATCAGGTAGACGTGGGAGTCAAGAGGTTTTTCCTGAGTTTTCTATTTGTTTTCTGTACTATTCCTGGACAATCACTTACTGACCTTCTGAATTCACTTGTATAAACTTGAGTTCTCAGACTGGTAAAATTAGACATTGTGGGACACAGTGCCTGGCACATTATAGATCCTTAATAAATACTTACTGAATTGATTTGGGAGGCATAACATTTCCTGAGACACAGGAATTAAACATGATAGGGGTAAGAAAGAGTTAAAAAAAACAAACAAACAACTTTAATCTGCTTTTAAAAAAAAGAACAGGTTAACAGGACCAAAAGATTTAGTGAAATTTGTAATATGTGACTTGTTACAATAGAGACAGCACTTATATCAGAACTGGAGATTCAAATAATAACAAATGCATTTGGCCCCTTAAACTGAGAAAAAGATATTTTCTAGGATATCTAAAGGAAGAAATTTTTTAAAGACACCATAAGGATTTTGCTATCAGTGATATATTTATTCACATGTAGCCACAGAAGATTTCTTTTCCCTGCTTTGAATTTGACACAAGATTTTATTTTTATGTTGCTATTAAAAAAGGTGAGAGGGGCTCAACATAATTCCATTAATTACATGCTTAGTAAAAATGAAAAATGGTGTTCACTTGTGATTCAACTCCTAATTTCTGTGGGATTTATGTATTACAAAAACTTTACCTTTTTTCCCTAAAATTAAAAAGTTTCCAATTAACCTTCTGCCCTTTCACCCATACCCCCAGCTGAAAAAGAAAAAACTGCCTAATAACAATTATGTATAGTCAAGCAAAATAAATGTCTACATTGGCTATATTAAAAAAAAAAAGTCTCAGTCTAGACTCTAAGCCCATCATCTCTTAGGAGGTGGGTAGCATGTTTCAATGAGTGCTTTGGAATGATGGTTGGTCATAGTGTTGTTCAGAGTTCCTTAAGTCTTTCAAAGTTACTTGTTTTTACAATATTCTTACTATTGTTTAAATTATCCTCCTGATTCTGCTTACTTCATTGTGTTTCACATTGCATACTTCACAGGCTTCTCTTAAACCATCCCTCATTCTTATAGCACACAAGTATTCTATCACATTCATATGTCATAACTAGTTCAACCATTCCACAACTGATACCCCATTTGTCATGTTTACAATTCCTTGTCACTGCAAAAAGAGTTTCTACACATATAAGGTATCCCAAAAGTCTTAGGGCAGTTTAAAGATGTTGTTTAAACAGCCTGTATTTTTGTACATATGAGTCCTTTCCCATTTTATTTGGTCTTTTTAGAGTATAGGCATAATAGTGGTATAGCTGTATCAAAAGATAGGCATATGGGGCGACTAGGTGGTGCAGTGAATAGAGCACCTGGCCACGGAGTCAGGAGTTCAAATTGGCTTCATACACTTAACCTTTAAATAGCTATGTAATCTTGGGCAACTTACTTAACCCCAATTGCCTTGCCTTACCCCCCTCCAAAAAGGAAAAAAAAAGGTTGGCAGAGTTTAGTAACTTTGCGGACATGATTCCAAATTGTTTTTAAGAATGGCTTGGTCCAATTAAGAGAACCGCTAATAGTGCATAAATGTATACATTTCCCCATAACCTCTCCACCATTTGCAATTTCTTTCCTTTTTTGTCAACTTTTTTTTTTTTTCAATTTATAGGTGTGAGGTAGAATCTCAGAAGTGTTTTAATTTGTATTTCTCTATTAGAGATTTGGAGCATTTTTTAATATGGCTTTTGACAACTTGTATCTGCTTCTGAAAACTTTATAATCTTTGACCATTTATCAGCAGGTGGGGATGGCTCTTATTCTTATAAATTTGAATCAGTTCACTATCTATCTTAGAAACGAGACCTTTATCAAAGAAACTATGAAAAGATTTTCTCCCTCTCTTATTTACCCGCTTTTCTTATTTTAGCTGCATTGGTTTTGTTTGTGCAAAACCATTTTAGTTTTAGTGCATTTAGTGCAATCAAAATGGTCCATTTAACCTTCTGTGATCCTCTGTATCACTTCTTTGGTCAAGAACTCTTCTTTATCTATATCTGACAAGCAATTTCTTCCTTGCTTCTCTGTTTATAATGTCAACTTTTATGTTTAAGTCATGTGCTCATTTGGAGGTCAACTTAATATATGGTGTGAGATATTGGTCTATACTTAGTCTCTGCCAGACTGCTTTCTAGTTTTCCTTATAGGTTTTAATAAATTCTTTTTTCAAGAGAAAAATTAAAATATAGAGAGTTAATTGATTGCATAGCATATGTCTAATTCTGGGGGATGGTTGTTGCTTTTACCAAAAAAAAAAAAATAGGTGATATAGCAAATTTGCAGGATAGGGTCTCCTGTTTATCCCAACTATAGAACCAAACAAGTAAATTAGTGTGTCTAAAAATTCTTAGACATTTTCATAGATAGCATTGACTTACGGGATTTTGTTGTTTTTTGAGTCATATTTCTGTTGTTTTTTGGGTCTGGGTTTCTTTTAAGTCAACTTATATCATAACCAGTACAGTCATTCTCTCCACCCTCCCCCCACCACGATATACATATATACCTCTACACTTAAAATATATCGATGTTAACACGAGATCAAAGTTTCAATACAGCTCCTGATTCCAGAAACTCCATTGTCTAATGTTTTATACTTTTCCCTTCAAGTGCCCATATCAGCCCAAAGATATAATGAAGACGCCATATCTGATAGCTTTACAAGCTGTGCCACAGCCATCCCTAACAGCTTGCAGAAGAAGGATGTTTATGATTCCAGCATCTTGAAATCCAACAGAGTAGAAAGCAGGATACATCCTCCTCAGCATCTCATCAAGGAAGAAAGCAAGTTAACTTTCAACAGGGACATACCTGAAAAAATGAATGCAAATGAAAAGCCCTCATTGAACTTTGTGCCAAATTCCCTATTGCCTAAATCAGAATGTTTCCAGTCCAAGACACTTGGACAACTAAGCCATCTTCTACCAGTGCCAGCTTTATATGAACAAACAAGGATATATATGAAGGAACCTAAGTATGGGCCCATTGGACACCACACCCCTCATTCAGATCAGTCAGATGCCAATAACATAACGATGGCAAAGGTAAACCATGACTCTGAGAGTGAACACATGATGGATATGCAGCCCACCGGACAAGTTCCCTTTGTACTTCTAAACTACCACCACCTGTTATCCAAACATGGGACATTCCAGCCATCCTCATGCACAGCCACCAGACATGTAGCTGAAAATTATGGATCTAGTTCAGAAGAGGTAAACACATTTATTTCAAAAAACCCAAGTCTGTCCTCAGTCTCACCCCCAGAAACCCACAGGGAAACTGAGCTATGCCATTATATTGGAACTTCTGTAATAATCAATTCAAGGTGACAATAATAGAAACTGGTCTCTTAATAAAAAGCAAACAAACTGGAAGCATTTCCAAAGAAAGCACAAGACAACATGGTTACACTTACCAAGCAGAGCAGGAAGGTCAATGAGGGACAAACTGGCATGTGTTCTTGGCAAACCATGTGTAACAGTACCTTGAAGGTCATAGAAAAACACTGAAGATTCAGTGTAGCATTACTATGACCTGATCTCTGGTGCAGAATGCTAATGAGATGCCATATGCCAGATCTCATTATTTTAGAGTGTCAAACAGATTTAAGGAGCAAGGACTAGTTATGCATAGGTTTAAATTATCTTATACAGAGGTAACTATTTTGATTCAAAAATACATTTTAGATTTTTACCATCAAAATGACATAAACTATTGAGTGTGAAGAACTGTAAAAATACTGTGCTGGGTATTCAGGAAAATGTTCAAACTGAAGTTGTTTTGTTCCTTTTCTCCTTCCATCTCATCAACTAAACCAAAACAAGAACAAAATAGACTGCTAGGTAGCCCTGGTTTTATTTTAAAAGGAATAACTAGCCCAAGCATTACTCTAAAACCTCAAATTACTCTACCTTGATGGACCAAGTCACTTAAACCTCTCTTGGTCTAAGTTTATTTGTAAAATGAGAAAATTGGATCAGATGGCTTCTAGAATCCTTTCTAGTTCTAAATCTGTAATTTTATGATAGTTAATATTCTCGTTTGAAATCAAACTTTAGCCTCGTAATTTTAGGGAACACTGACTGAGTCAATGGCCAATATTTGAAGTAATGTTTGTTCCAGAGTGATTAAAAAAGAATTCCAACTCTAAACTTTGAGAACATTTCCTTTTAAAATATCCTAATCAAAACAAAAGCCCTAAAAGAATAACTTGATCTGTCCATAGGACAGGAGTTAGATCTGGGATTTTATTGTTGGAAGGAACTTCCAGGTGAGGGAATTTTTCTGTACCTTCTAGTTTTAGAGATATATTTGAAACACTGGGAGGGTCATGTGGCCAATATCTGGGATAGGGCTTGAGCCAGATCTTTCTGGTGCCAAGGCTGTTTCTCTAACTACTAGACCATGCTGCCTTTCATGACATATTCTTAGAAAAAGCAGAATATGGTTAAAATAATCATAAGAAAAATAGACAATTTCACTGTTCCCAGGAGTATTCATTATTCTCACGAAAGCACGTAAGAATATATGTTGTTTCCCTTCTGGTGCAATTTTTGTCAAGACAATATAATTCCATTTTATTGTTGTATATACTTAAGATACATCGATAAGCTCTTATTTTCTTTCAACTTCCAATAATCTATGAACTCATGGTAATCAAATGAATAGTACCCACACAATTAATAGGCATTAAATGAAAAAGAAAGTCAGAAAATAGTTTATGAGAAGAATGTATAGTTGTCCTGCAATACAAAAATCTATTAGCCCAGTCAAGTTTAAATACATGACAAACATTCAGAATTTGGCATAAAAAATTCATAGTTACTCATGATTAGTACAGTAACCCTAATAAAATTAACTGAATTGCATGTACAATGTGGAAAATTATCAATTATCCACTCACTTTGTTCAATAAAAATTATTTTAAAAGATGTAATGAAAATAATGTACACATTTTCTTACTTGCATTTTATACATGGCAAGGAAAATGTATTCACCATTTAAATATATAATAAATATTTTTAAAGAAAAAAGGAGTTTAGAAATAAACACACACATATATGTCTGTATATACATATATATTGTTTAAAGGCTAACCATTTAAGATAACTTATTTCAGTACTGGTCTAAGTATTTCACTTGGTCAAAGTTCTCCTTTACCCACTCTTACATACTTTCTCCAAATGCTCTAAACTACCCAGCATTGCATCATTTTTGTTGTCTTTACAAAATGGCTTACTTTATAATGTATGCTTCTGGTTTTTTCTGTTTCAAAAGAAGTCAGAAATTTTCATAGCTATCATTTTAAATTAAAAATCCACTTGTCATATGTTGTTAAATTGTGAAATTTTCTTTGATCAAACTAGTGTCATTATATAGGACCTAAAAGAATCACTATATTGGACCAATTCATCTTTTGAGTGAATCAAAAACTTAACAATGCAACATAACATGTATATAATGTATGTATCATATAATCAACATTGTTCACATCATCAAGAAACAGATATATCCACCCTGTTTTATACCCTGCTTAGTCATTCCTCATTAGAATACTTATGTGAGAGTCTATGCATATATAAAATGAATTAATATAATTTCCTGAGTATTCCTTTGGATTTCATAACGAAATCATAATTCCTTAAAGGAAAGGACTAACTTAAGTAGGAAATATCATCTGACATTTTAAAATAAAGTACCCCTTTTGTGACTATCTTATCATTAACATTTTGAAGCTGTATTCAGAAAGCATGAAATCATGTAGGTTTTTTGTTTGTTTTTTAGGAAATGTTTAGCTTATACAAGGATTTCTATTAAGGCAAAGGAGACAATGTGGACTACTAGGCTTGATTGACAGAGTATGTATATCTATATGTAGCATGTACACATGTGATTAACAAATTAAATGTTAACAGTGAAAGTTTCCTACTCTAAAGAAACATTACAGAGCTAACTTTTTAATCTTTGATTCACCTGTAAAGGATTGCTCCAAGATAAGAATCAGCATTTACAGAGTTAATCTAGGCATTATTTTCATAACAGTATTAAGAAGAAATATTTAGTGTAGAAGTAAGAATGGAGGGTAAAATTTTCTGCAAGAGAAACTCTCCTATCTGGCTCATAGAGGGAGGGAGTAGCTTTGTAGAGTGGGTAGCAAAGAGATTACTGGTTTTCATTTATTAGAAGAGTGAAACATTTAAGAAGTTATGAGTAATGGTGTAATTAAAACGTAATAGAACAAATTATAAAATGCCACAAAATTTTATTGTGCTCTTTATTGAGCTCTTGGTTATCAAAAACACATTATCCAAAAAAAGGAAAAAAGCACAACATTCAAAGGTGATAAGTCCTTTGAAAGCACACATATGTTAAAATGGATGTTATATCCTAACTTAAGCCATTTTAGTGAAAGGAGAAATATTTCAAAATACTTTTAGCTGTCTCAAATTTTAGATATCATAACTTTATTTTAAAACCATCTGAGTTTTTAATCATTTCTACTAAGCTTAATTTTTTAAGCATTAAGACCGTTTTTGTGATGAAAATAAACTTGTCAAAAATATATCAAAATCAATCCCCAAAGCACCCAAACTTTCAGTTGCTTACAAATACATATGCATTCCTTATTATGTATTTTTTCATTTATGTATTTTTAATATTAATAAAAAACTATCACTAAATACGGTTGATTGTTGTCTTGAATAAAATATACAGTACAAATAAGAACAAAGTCCAAACCATTTATTTGGATGCATTTCCTTTCCAAAGACCTTGCTCATTTGTTTTAAGTAACTACTTTACAAAGGTTGTTCTTTCAAAGATGAAAATGTAAGTTTATATTTCATTTTATTACATTTCTGTATAGCAATTTCCTAGAAGCAAGAAGAGCCCGGTTTCTGAATATTAAAGAGAAATTAATTTTCTGTGAGTTCAAAGTTCAAACTCTTTGGACACAAGTTTAAAACTTCTCATTTACCAATTTTTCCTACACTGGGGGTCAAGTCCATTCTTTTCTCCAGTTATGCTCATGATCTACGCCCTTAGCTTTTATCCATCAACTTGCTGAGTAATGAAGTGAATGGAGTTAAATGCTGCTTGCCCATGGGATCCTATCCAGCCTACCCCTCAAGGCAAGAGTTGGCTGCAGGGTTTTGTGGGGTCATTCTTCCCTCCCATCACAGCTACTTAACCTTTGCTTGGTTGAAATTAAAAGCAACTCCTTTATTGCCAAGCACTATTAGTGTTTTTATTTCATAAATATCCATTTCATGTTTTTACTTCATAAATATCCATTTCATCCCAGCCTCACGTGTCAGGGTCTTTCAAATAAATGTTCCCTAAAGACTAAAAATGTCGCTATTGCATACATGCCCTTGAACTTTCTTTTAAATGCAACTATTTCTAATGAAGTCCTAGAGACTAGCTCCCGGGATCTTATACTCAGAAGAGATCCACATTTCTGAATGTTCTAAAGAGTTGAAAAAAATGATCACAAGAGAGATGGAAACTTTAAATATCCACAAATATAACTACTCTTTGTAAGTTAATAATTCAGACTTACTATTTTCTTGGGTAGTCTGTATTCCAAAGAAAGTCCTAATATTTCTGCTGTGTATAATAGAGACACTTTTTCTCCAAGATAAGCTGAGGAAAAAACTCTTAAAACAAATCCAGGCACATTATAAACTACTTTGACAGAAATAGTAGCTAGCTAATAATAGCTAACATCTATATTACTTGTTATAGTATATATAGATTACCATGAACCAGTGATATCTCACTTGATACTCATAACAATCCTGGGAGGTGGGTGGTATCCCCGTTTTACAGATGAGGAAAGAGAGATTAAATGATTTGCCCAAAGTCATTCAGCTAGTAAGTGTCTGAGGCTAGATTTGAACTATGACTCCGGGTACTCTATCCACAGAAACACTTTGCTGTCCTTGTAATCCTCCTACTTCTCCTCCTCTTCCTCATCACTATAACAGCCACCACCATTGCCATTGCCACCACCACCTCTACTACATTATAATTGAAGAGATAATTCTAGTAATCTAGAGGTTTTAATAATTGTATGTATTTTCTGAGGATTTGGGGAGCTGCTCAATGGCTGTATTATTGCTTCCAACATAACGCTAAGATTTATTTTCTTGTCTTGTTCCAAAGACAGTGAGAAGAATATAAAAATTCCTATAACAATTACATTTTAAAAAATCTAGTTTAGATGAGATTCATTTTAAAAATTATTCTGGTTTTCTTGACAGTAACTGCAAAACATTGAAATGACCTTAATATAACTATTCTAAAGAACAGGATTAAAGCAATAATTTCTTTGGTATATCAGAAGGAAAACCAGTTTTATAAAAAAATGTAGCATTCAATTAAAGTCTCTTCTGTCTCCTCCTCAGATAATTCTGAAGAGCCTATTTAAAAGCATAAAGGCAAAAGTATCAAAGTGTGTCTACGGATTTTAATGCTTCCATACTTCATTACTTTTCTTTCTTTCTTCCTTTCTTTTTGCTTTTTTTTGGGGGGGGGGAGGCAGGGCAATTGGAGTTAAGTGACTTGTTCAAGGTCACACAGCTAGTAAGTGTTAAGTATCTGAGGCTGAATTCGAGCTCAGGTCTTCTTGACTCCAAGACCAGTGTTCTATTCACTGCACCACCTAACTACCCCATATACTTTGCTACTTTTCAAAAGTAAATTTAATAAAACATTTTCTCAAAGCAGAAATTTCCAAAATAGTATTGCAGCTTAAACAAAATAAAATGAAACATTTTTCATTAAGTAACCCTTCCCAAAGAGACTTTTTGAGTAATGACAGCAATTCTAAGGGATGACTTGCTTTTGTCGTGAGGTTCAAGAAACAAATTTCTCATCATGTAGACAGGAGGTAGGGTAGTTCACTTTCTATTTCAGTGAAATTTCACAGACTATTCAAAGATGAGTCCATTTTTGTAGTTTTAGTGAAAGATTAGGGAAAAAATTCATCCCAAAAGAAGACATATTGGAAGGATGGGTTCGTTGTTTTTTTCCCCCCCAATTCCAACTGAAACCTTGTTTACAAAATATGTGAGTATTCTTTATGTTAAATTTCCAGAGACTGGTTAACTTAGCTGAATATGTTAATATTTCCTTGCTGAGAGGCTATCTGTGTCTCACTGCTGTAGTTAGATTGTATGATGAAATTCATAAGTTTCTGCATCAATCTTCCTGGGTAAGAATAGCATAAAGAAAGTGTCACTATGCAATGAAGAGGTTTTGTACAGAGCTAGGAGCTGCATCCCACTTTCCTTCCAATTATTTCACCAACACTGGTGGGGAAAGCTTAGACAAAAAGTTATAGTTGACAAGTAGCACGCATGATTTAAAAGTTAAATGAAGATAACAATTTCATGGAAAAAGCATGGATCACATCTGGAATAGAAAATATATGAAAAAATGCTTCCTTTCTTTTGTTCTGTCAATATCAGATTCTTAACATCTTTTAAAGCCTTAAAATAACTAACCAATACCAAGTCTAAATCAGCTCAAAGTTTTATTTCTTGACAATACAAAATGAGGGAGCAAGGAAGCTTATGATTTACAAACCAAATGCTGAGATAAGTCCTTCCGTCTTGAATTGGAGGCTAATCTAACCTGTTAACTTTAAAAAAATCTGTTCTTATTAGGATCCAGTGAATTTTCCACATTTCAAAGCTACACTGAGAACTGTTTTAGAAGGTCCCAGTCCTCACTTAAGAGTACAGGATGTCCCAAAAGTCTCAGGCAATTTTGACTTCAATAGCTTACAACTTCACTAAGTCTTTTGGAATAACCTGGATAACAAATACTGCAGATATAAGCATGTCACCACCAGACACTCTATCCTCTTGGTGTCTCCATGTCAACTTCACACACCACCAAACTCCTTTAAAAATCTTGAGTTTGATCTTAAAAATTCACTCAACTCTTGAATTTGTAGTAATTTCAATACATGAAATTTGTACTTGTACTCTCCAAATAAGCTCACTCTAAATTAGTGATTTTCCACTCTCTTTTCACACATCTTAAATATTTTTAGCCACTTAATTATAACAAATGACAATGAAATAAATAACAAGCACCACCTTTGAAAAATGTTTACTCTTTTTTTTTCTTAACAAAGGAATAAAAAAATACCAAGTGTCAACACACGTTCTCTTTGCAACACATCTCCCTGGTCGAGTAGAAAAGATATCACATCCCCCATAACTGAGCAATGACTCAAGACTGGAGGGGCTGTTGTTTTTCTTCTTTTTAAAGTGAACAGTGGTGAGGTCTTTACTATTGTGAAAATATCTAAATTCTCCCTGTGCTATTCCCAAATAAGAACTCCATGTGTCAATAAACACCAATTTAAATCTAAGAAGGGAAAGGCTGGTTGACTCTTCTCAAAAGAAGGCAGAAATAAATGGTAAACAAAAAAGGTAAGAAAAAGGCATGAGAAAAGTCACTAAAGAAAGAAAAAACCTCTAGCACCCACAATCCCAAACAGATCTTTATGATTGGTGACCTCAAGAAAGACCTAAGAAATCAAATAGGAATGTATTTGCAGGTGGTTGTGTACTTCCGCCTTAAACTAATTTCAACTAGATGAGGCAGGCACACTATGTTATTGTGATCATAAACAGCTAAGTGCTAGACATAGTAGGCAGCCATTTCATTGGCTCCCATAACTACTGCTTTTTGGGGATGATGAGGTTTCTCAGCATGTCGAAAGAGTTGCCATCTGGATGCACGGTCACAACATCTCCACCTTCTTGATGAACTTGAAGGAAGCCAGAATCATCAATACCAACAATCCATACCATTGGCCCCTCATCGCTTCCCAGATGGACTTGCTGACCACTGTAGATCAAGAACAGTGGAGCTAATTACTTGGAAATATGATACAATCTTAAATTAAGTTAAGGCACACAAATGCATAAATCTTCACAATCAACAGAAAACAAAACTACGTTACACAGTTATTTTGGAGGGGCTTAAGAGATGAAATTTACCAGACTTTGTGTGAAATTTGAATTATTTTTATTATTAGTAAAATAAAGAGACCAATGAAAAATCCAAGACAAGAATCATGAATCTCTTCTCCTAAAGCCAACGCTCCTCTTCAAGTTTTTATATATTACACAATGATTCTGATAAACTTATCCTTTATTTCCTACACAATTAAAACTCTGATTGAAGAATTAAAAAAAAATTTTCCCCAATCCTAGTTTTGTTCTATTCAAAAAATAAAACAGATCAGGGTGAAAAGGAAGAGAAATGAAAAAAATTTGGAAAAAAATTTTCTTTTAAAAGTTATTTAGAAAAGAAGTTTTCAGTGTGGCAGCAATTGTGTGAGAGGGAAAACCTGCAAGTTAAACTGATTCTTATACTATTTCTGATTAATATCTTTATTATGAGTTTAAAAAATAGAGATTTTATAAAATTACATTCTGGCTATTGTTTGAAATAGAGGGTTTTAAATATTTAGGTGAATGCTTATGAGGCTCATCAGAATTACCCTTTTATGAACTATTTCTCTGACAATGGAGTTAAAAAATGAAGCTTGAAGAAGAAATACCACTGACCTGTGCACCCAATATTTATAATACAGAGGAAGAATTGCATTCGGTCCTTTATCCTGAAATGCATCTATCAGTCTCTCCAGCACAGTTATTGTTCTTGCAATAAGATAATCCACACGGAACAGACTTAGATTTTTGTTGTGCTTCTTATTATATTCTACGATGAGATCATTGATGCATATAGTAGGGTTGCTGTTATTCACATTAAGTCCACAGCCTGAAACAACAATAAACAACAAATCAAAAGAAAGACACAAACAGCTCTTCTCATTCTCAGGAAATCACTATTGGAAAACAAATGGTTTGACATTGAAATCAGTTGGAAAGATGATTTCTTTCCTCCCCCAAATTAGATGTCTAAGCATGACATCATCTTTCTGGCAGTTCCTGCTTCTTTCCCCTTTGCCTTGGCCTGCAAGGCATTTCTTTACTCTGATCACTGGGAGAAGGAGTTTCTGATGCCTTCTTCCTTTTCATCCTTTCCCCCTGATAATTGTCAGTCTGACCGGTCCTAATAGCTCTCACTCATATTCCCTGTTACTGTACACTGGAAAAGGATCATCTGGAAAGTCATCAGGAAAGTCAAAACAGATTCTTCTTGAAACTGAAACTGCTCACAATGAGCAGGCAAACAGGTTTCTCAGCATCACTTCTGAGTGTAGCTGAGCTGATGAAACCAAGAGTTCCCAGGCCAAATCTGACAGAAAGTGAGGTCTTCACTTCGCTCTCCTAGGTCACCAGTCTCTCTTCTACATATCTGGAAGTGGAGACTTTTGCCAAAAAAAGTACAAGTAAACTGCTCAGCTGAAAAACCCAGTGCATTCAAACCTTGGTCAGGGCAGGACTTTATAACAGATTCCTTTTTGTCTCACTGTATCCCCCTGAGATCCCTGCCTATGAATCATAATGGTAATGTCTCATGTCAATCTTCTATGCCAACTTTGTTCGGATCTTCCTTTCCCTCCATCACTTGTTAATGTTCTTGTTTTCCTTAAATTGGCTTACATTTACTTACCTTTGTATATGTTTTATCCCTCAATAAAAGGTAAGCTTTTTGAGGGCAAAGAATGTTTTGGTCTGGTGTTTCTCTCCCCAGTGTCTAGTACAGGACATAGTGGGTGTTTGTTAAGTGTTTGTTGAATTAAATTCAATTGGTACCAACCATAGATCACATTGACTTTTATCTCATGATTTTACAAACATCTTCTTTTCACTGGATTAGGAATAAGGTCCTGTTTGGTTCACCCCATGCTAGCCAATTTGAGAATAAAAGGCTGAAAGCAAATGGTGTTTTCCAGATGCTGTGATAAGTTCTAGGCTAGTCCAAGGTGAAATAAGACATTCTCAGTTTACCTCAACTTATGTATCTGCTGAGCCTGAATTTCACAGCAAGAACACAAGTATTATTTCATCACCATTTTTGTGGTACTGTTTTAAAGGAAAGTGTATCCAAGCCATTTCATTCATATGTAGTCCACGCTGGAGCTCAGATGATGTTAAAGATCAGTAATGGGAACATTTTCTAACGATTACATAGTTTACTATAGTTTAAATAAACTACAGTCTGTTGCAAATCTGCCTAGACAAACTAGAATAAATGAGCTCTAGTCCTGGCTCTGCCATTTACTATGTGACCTTGAATAAGTCAGGACCACAGTTTCCTTATCTACAAAATAAGGGGTTAGTCAGAGTAGATAATCTCTAAATCCTTTTTTAGCTCCTAAAACTTTAGGGTTCTATCTATCAAAGACAAAGTCAACTGACTGGCTATGGGGAGAGAGAGGGAGACAAAAGAATAAAGTATAACTCTGAGGCTGCTGAACCTACCTAGGTTTTAGGATGAATGTCTTTAACAAAATTAGGGCAGTTTGCAAGAGGTCAGGTAGTAAGTGGAAGATGAGGAGGTGGCAGCCATGAGTACAAATGACTTTTTGGCTATGAAAAGAGAAGGCAAAGGAAAACAATATGAGGAGATGGCAGGGGCAAGGGAAGATTTTTTTTTTGCTTTTTGGAGGGCAATTTGGGTTGACTTGCCCGAGGTCACAAGGCTAGTTTTGTATTAAGTGTCTGAGGACAGATTTGAACTCAGGTCCTCCTGACTCCAGAGCCAGTGCTCTATTCACTGTGCCATGTAGCTACCCTGTGAAGATATTTTTTTAAGGAGGGGGAGACCTGGGCATGTTTGTAGGTAGTAAGGAAGGAACCAGTAGAAAAGGAGATAGTGAAGATGACAGAGCTAGAAAACAGATGAGATCAAAGATACAAAAAAAGGAAAAAGATTCCAGAGCACAAAGAAGAGGCAGGCAGAGGAAGATGGAAACTGGGGAGGGGACAGAGACAGACAGAAGGGAGAGAGTAGAAAGTGGTAGGAGGTAGATGCAGACTCTGAAGGACCAGGTCTTGAGGGAATGGGATAGGAGTTTACTGGTTGGCTGCTGTCCTTAATTCTCAAAGAGGACTGAAATGACATCATTAGTTGGGGTCAAGGTATTGTGTCCAACTGTGACTGATCAGACCAACACATGCTGTGGCTCTACCACAGGTGGGGCACAATTAGTCCATGAGAACATTTGTAGTGGAGATGTCTCTAAATTTGTGTGTCTCACATTTCTGAGCCACTGCAATTCTGCTTTGCTCACACAGCGCAGTGCCTTCTCTGAGGAGGCACGCCATGCTGGGCAGTCCTGTGCCAGTGTCTCCCATGCCTCACAATTGATACTAAAATTCTTCAGAGAGATCATGGGGGTCCTCATACTACTTCTTCTTACCTCCATGTGAGTGCTCTCCATAAAATGGTCTTCTGACAAATGTATGCATGACATTCAAACAATGTGGCTTTTTATTAGCCATCGGATGGTAAAAATACCAATTGGATTGTGACCCTCTAGGACAATGGTTTCCATATTTTTTTGATGAAAAAATTTTCCCAATAGGTGCTCTGTTCAGGGTTAGACTGTAACTGTTCTGAAGGACCAATGATTTTTCAAAAGTTTGGAGTTTGCACAGCAGTTGAGAAGGAATGATGTGTGGGGGAGTTTTATGCGGCAATGGGTAAAGGGCAGGTATTGCTGTATTGTAGGCAAGTCCTGTGAATGGCTACTTTGGGGAGGATGAGAAGTAAATTCATCTTTCTGCCTTCTGACTGATCACATTCCACAGTCCCTCAGGTCACCCTGCCTCCTGCTTTGGAGATCACTGCTCCGGGGTCACAAGATGGCCATTACTCTGAAATAACATGATTTTGTGATATTATTATGGATCTCAGCCTCAGACAATATTTTTTCAAACAGTAGGTGTTAAACCAGCAAGGAAAGCAGATTGGGAATCTGAAATAATAAACATCTAGTGAGATCAGATCTCTAAGAAGCTGACTGACCTCACATTTGGCATCACTTTCTTTGGCTTATCCCAAGATGACAGGTTATGATACACTCAGAAAATACTCTAGTTGGCTTCTATTTCAGTCTGTGGTCTGAGGCTCTGGCCTTGGAAAGAGCCCTTGCAACAAGGGACTGGAAAACTAGGCATTCAAATATTATGAAGGGATGAAACACTGAAGTAGAGCATGGAAGTTAGAAGCCTCCACATTCAGCAGTAAGTCCAGAGGAAGCCTCTGAATCCAGTCACTAAGAGGGGCTAGGGCTAGACCTCTACTTTGTCATGTCCAGTGATGGAAAAAGGTAAGAAGGAAGGAGGGGGACAGGAGTTTTGGTGACAGTGGCAAAGAGGATTCTCTAGGGAAGGAGGACTCCAAACTAGACCCCAAGATGGAGTAAGGTTAGGATACCCACAAATATCTTCAGTGTGACAGCAATTTTGCTCCTGATCCTAGGTTCTCAGATCTGGTAAATTTCAAAGGACTAGCTAAATTATTTAGGAACTCCAAACTTCTTAAGAAATATCCTAACTGACCCAGTTCCTTCTCATTATCAGTATCCTGAGTATTCTGTGAGCATGGCGATAAAAGGAAATAAAAGCTATGGACAAAATGGGATGACAAACTGAAAAGTGGTCTATGCATAATCTATTTTTACTTTCTACTTGAAGATAATTTTATTACATTATTTCCAAAAACTACTGGTAAAACAACATAAAAACTTACCAATAAGTATATAAAAAGTTGTTCCCACAAGTGTTGAGTTGACCAAAACTCCACCCAGCTTCATTTGATCACTGTAGTAGATATCATTGGGCCACTTTACTCGTAAATTGATATCCTATAGAAAAACTCATACATTAATCATAGGCTCATTTGGTTTGGAGGGACCTTAGGAGGTTATCTAGATAAAAAGCAAATTTGGGTGAATCATCTTGAAACTAATATACTCTGGGACTACTGTTCTCTCCTTCCCATAATCCAACACTAGACTCAAGACAACCTCCTGGAACAACAGAGACACAGACTTAGGAAAATTTAGCACCAACTTCAATGTCTTCTTCCCTTGTCCAAATTCATTATGACTAAAAACAAAAACAAAACTAGCTGACTGAGACTACCCATTGTGTTAGTGGCACCATTTAAAATATTAAAATACTCATGAATTTGAATATTCCTTTCAATGAAGAAGATCACTGCCTATCCTTTTTGACTCTTGTCCAATACATTCGGTAAAAAACAAAACAAAACAAAACATACTAAGGGCCTTCTTTGTTTTCTCATATCTCACAAATACCGATGGTACATTGGGCCTGCTCTATCATTCCTCTCCCTCCCCATATGATTAGCCCATTTCCTTTTTCTATCATACGTTTCCTTTACTCCCTTTCTCCAAAATTACTTATTTACTATGTTACATCTAGCATATATTTATCACATGCCTCCTCACTGTACTGTGTAATATTAATTTTAAATTCTTTGGAGACTATTGGATTCCATGTTTCGCAGTCAAGTAATAACATAGGTAGACTGTTGATATTAAAAGAAAGATCTTTGTTTCTGAAAGAAATCTGGAGTCATTAAAGGAACTTTGCAATTTCCTGAAGGCAAGCTGGCCTGCTCTTCTTCAAAGGCACAGGCCTTTGCTCAACTTGTTTTCCCCTAATATCTAAAGTGTTTTGTATTTTTCATGTGTTTCTCCTGGACTATTCTTTCTCATATATTTCAGCCCATTCTGATTTGTTCCTACCTTTGCATTAAAGTATCAGAGTATGTATTGATTTGATTTAGAAGTTTTTATTTGGAAAAAATAAACACCATGAAAATAACTGCAGTTTATGCTTCACCATCAGTTGTTTAGAACAAAGTAGTAGAGAAATTCTATGAAAAATGGGGTGAGACCTTAAAATCAAACCACATACACTCTAAATCTACAACATGAAATAATAAATAAAATAAATATTTTATAGCAATCATAGACAAGAAAAATTCCCATTCCACAGGGCCAAACTGGTTTCCAGTTTTTCCAGGAGTTCTTGTAAAAAGGACAACTAATAAATAAATAATGGAATAAGAGCCTTGTAAGCATCAAAGACAAAAAATTCATATCAATCAGAATAAATAAAGCAAAAATTAGAGTATGACATCATAAAATGAAAAGAAGATCAAACGACACTCAGAGTTGGGCTTTCTTTTTAGTCATCATTTCATTTACATTGTTGCAGTCCTTATGTAAATTTTTCTTTGGTTTTGTTTTGTTTCTTTTCATTGTTCATTAGTTCATACAAATCTCAAATTTCTGAGTTCTTATTACTCATAATTGCTTACTACAAAATGACATCCTATATGATGTATTTTTATATATTGATATATGTTATCAAACACCATAATTTTATCATCCACTTCCCAACAACGAGCACCCAATTTTTTGCTTTCCCAAAAAGTTCTTTTAAGAATCTCTTGGTATCTATATTGAACATCTGTTTCTGTTTTTGACCTTCTTAAAATACATACCTAGAAGTGGGATTATTGGCTCAAAAAGGATAGACAATTTAGTCACATTTCTTACATAATTCCACAATTATAGGTAAAATAACTGGACAAATTCACAGCTCTACCAAAGAGGTATTAGTGTACCTGTCTTTATAAAATTTATAAAAATAAAACATTATTCCCATCTTTTATAATATTACCTGACTTATACTCAGAATTGTTATAATTTACATTTCTGTTACTATTAGTAATTTAGAGCACATTTTCAAATACTGGTATGTACCTTAAAACTCTTCTTTTGAAAAATGGTCACATCCTTTGATCACTTATCTAGTTGGAAATTGGCTTTTGGTGCTATAAATTTAAGTCAATTCCATATAAATCATGGATATCAGTGTTATGTTTTTGATATTTGATACAAATACTTTTCTGTTATGCAGTTTCTCTTTTACTTCTATCCTCACTGATTTTATTTATTCCAAAGATTTTTAATTTACTTAATTAAAATTATCTATTCCTTCTTTACTCTTTATTCCATCCCTTGTTTGGTTAAAATTTTTAATTTTATGTAATTAAAATGATCTATTCTGCCTTTATTTATTCTATCACTTGTTTGATTAGGAATGCTCCCCTCTACCATAGCTGTAAAAGGTAATTACTCTTCTTATGATGTGATCTTTTATATTTGAGTAATATATCCATTTTGAGTTCATTTTTCTGTAAAGCATAAGGTGCTACTTATAAACCTAACTTCTGATAAACTGGTTTCCAGTTTTTCCAGGAATTCTTGAAATTATTGCTTCTGATTTTTTCTATTTTTCACTTTTCTAACATATTTCACTCATCTATTAAAAAATTAACAGTTTTGATGACTACTGCTTTGTAATGTAGTTTGAAGTCTAATAATTCACATTTTGTTCATTATTTCCCTTGAGACTATAGACCTTTTGCTCTTCCAAATGAATTTTCATTAGTTTTAGTTAAGTTTTACAAAGTAAATCATTGGTAGTTTTATATGACACTGAATGGCAAATTAATTTTGATAATGTTACCATTTTTACTATTTTGTTCTAGATCAACTATGACCAGTAATTAATTATCCATTTATACATGTTTTTATTTCTGCTGCGTTTTATAGTTGTATTTATATAAATCTTGTGTGTGTGTGTTGATAGATTAACCATAAAATTTTATGTATTTTTAATTTTGAATGGAATTTCTTTTGTCACCACTTCTTCCTAGTTTGGCAGTACTGATGAGAAATTCTAATAACTTTTTGGGTTTATTTTGCATCCAGTTACTTTACTGAAGCTATTAATTGTCTCAGCTAGTTTCTTTGTCAATATTATGGAATTTTCTGTCATCACATCATTAGCAAATAGATGTCTGATGTTTACACCTTCAATTTTGTTCTCTTGTCTTATCTGTGTGATCATAATGTCTAACACTCTGCCAAACAATTGTGAGAGTATCGCTTAGCTTTCAACTGTACTGGAAAAGCTTTTAGTGTTTCTCCATCGCAAATAATGCTAGCTTTTGGTTTTAGATGCATGCTTTTGATCATGTTAAAGAAAGACTCTTCCATGTCAATGTATTTCAGTTCTTAACATAAATAAGCTGAGTTTTTAAAAGGGCTCCTCTACTTCTATTGAAATAATCATGTGATTCTTGTTTGTTCTTGTTGATGTGATTAAGGCAGAGTGTCCTAGTAGACACAGAGCCAGTCTATAAATTAGGAAGCCCCCCTTTGAAATCCTGTCTGTGAAATATTCTGGTTGTAGGACATCCTAACCTTTTGGTTCCCCAGGTAACTTTCTTAAGACAATTATGTTGCTGAATTTTGGAAAACTTTCATTCATAGAGAAAATTTTCCCAGTTCCCTATGCTAAAGGAAATCACAGATATGGATAAAAAATGCTATAATATACTGATTGTTTTCCTTATATTTATTAGTGTTCTACTATTTTTTTTAAAAGCCTTCATTTCTGTCAGTTCTACAAAAGTTCCTCTTCCCCTCATTTCTCTACTTCTCCTTAAATTTTTAAGGATTGTACACTGTATATTTTGGGATTGCTAATCTATTTATAATTTTTTAAACTGCATGCTTGATTAATTGATCATCTCTTTCTCCTTTTCAACTTTAATTTTCAGAGATACACATTTTCTTCTGAACTGCTTTAACAGCAGCCTCTAAGTTTTAGGTACGTTGTCTTGCTGTTAATGTTAACTTGAATGCAATTATTTATTGGTTCTAGGATTTGTTCTTTGAACAATTCAAGAAGTCATTATTCAGGCTCCATTTAGGTCTACCTATTTTGTTTATGCTCCCTCTATTATTTTTTTATTGAAGCAATCTGTAAAAATATGTTTATTATTTTTGCTTTTAATAAAGTTTATGATACCTTTATGTCAAGTTCTATAAAGATATCACAGAACTGGAGCAGCTAGGTGGCTCAGTGAATAGAGCACTAGTCCTGGAGTCAGGAGGACCTGAGTTCAAATGTGGCCTCAGACCTTTAATACTTACTAGTCATGTGACCTTGGGCAAGTCAATTAACTCCAACTGCCCTACCTTCCCCCCTCCAAAAAAAAAAAAAGATACTACAGAATGCTGAAATATATTGGTATTCTTTAATAGTTGCATTCTGAAGCAGTGATAGGGCAGTCGAATATAATTTTTTCAATTCTATTTTTCTTCTTGTTTGTATCTTCCTATCGGATTTAACCAGCTGAGAAAGAAGAAAATTAAAGGCTCTTACTATCATTGCTTTCCTTTGATTTTGTTCATTTACATGTATTTGTGTGTATATCTATATAGGTAGATATACACACATACATAAAGACATGCATGTGTCACATAAAATATAGTTTTTATTGTTTATGGTACTTTAAACATAATTATGTTTTTCTTGTTTGACTCTCTTGGCATTATCAATTTATTTATTTTTATTTTTATTTTTTAAAGCAATTGGGGTTAAATAACTTGCTCAAGGTTTCACGGCTAGTCATTATTTATGCGTGGGTGCTCACTTTCTGAGGCCGGTTTCGATCTCGGGTCATCCCAACTTCTAGGCCGGTGCTCTTACTCACTGTGCCACCTAGCCGTCCCGGCATTATCAATTTATGTTGTTGTCTTACCTGAATCCATATGATTAAAATTAATGCTTTTTAGAAGCACCTAAACATAATGGATTTGGTTCTATCCATTCATTTTCCCTCTGTATGTTTTAAATTATTATATAAAATATGTCATGTTATATATAGTTTTAAATTGTTTTTAATTAATTTAAAGCTATCCTTGCATTTGCTTTTAGTTTATTAGAAAATTTATCCATTCACATTTAAGGTTATAATTGTTAAATTTGTGTTTTCTTCCACTAAATATTTTATGCATATATGTATATATGTATACATGTGTCCATATATATCTACATCTCTCTATCCATTTATCTACCTACCTTGCTCCTTCCCCTGGTCCTAAGTCAATACTCACCTAGCAGCTAAGAAGCAGAAGGACATGCCAACCAGTGGTGGTGCCATTCCCTTCTCCCTCAGCCTTGGGCCATCCAAGAATCCATCCCAAAAGGCTGGGCAGCAGAAAGGTCCACCACCATTCGGGCAACAAAGAAGAATTCCCAGGTAGTTGGGTAGAACAGACACAAAATTGTCACCAGAGGCAGGGCTCTAGGGGAACACAGGGGTCTTCAGGAGTGCCTGGCTAAAACACGCTTTCCCAGTTTTTGAACTGTTTCTTTTTAAGAACACTACAGTCATTTCCTCACATATGCTCTATTGAAACCTTCCTTGTAAAAAAAGCTAAATGGGGGGCAGTTAGGTAGCACAGTGAATAGAGCACTATTCTCAGTGTCAGGAGGACCTGAGTTCAAATCCGGCCTCAGACACTTAACACACAAAAAAACTAGCCATGTGACCTTGGGCAAGTCCCTTAACCCCAACTGCCCTCAAAAAAAAAAAAAAAGCCAAATGGCTAAAGAGACTGACAAAGCACCCCACGCCTACAGTGTCTGCAACATTCCATACCTCTCCTCTATCAAAAAGAGAGATGCTCTTTGCTCTCTGGAACCAAAATTATTTATTACAATGAATTTGTGTTTAGTTGTCTTTTAGTGTTAGTCACTGTTTATTGCTCTTTTGGCTTGGCTTTCTTCATTCTATATCACTTCATCAATATCTTCCTAAATTTCTCTGAATTTTTCAACTAAATGACAGGGTGGGGAATCTGTGGCCTTGAAGCCACATGTGGCCTTCTACGTCCTTGGGTGCAGTCTTTTGACTTGAGTCCAAACTTTACAGAATAAACCCTTTTATTAAGGGGATTTGTTCTATGAAGTTTGGATTCAGTCAAAGGGCCACACTTGAGGACCTAGAGGGTAACATGTGGCCTTGAGACACAGGCTCTCCACCCCTGAATAACATCTCTTCCCGCTCTAAATCTATGAATCTGTGATCTTGTCAAACTGTTCTAAATTTTAGATTTTTTTTTTGTCAAACATAAATCCACAGGATACAACGGACACTTGCATCTACTTATTAATTAAGCTCAGCTATAAAAAAATCTTTGTAATAATATGCATTTCAAACTTTTTCAAGTCACAAAGTTAAAGACAGGTCAAGTTAAAAAAAAAACCCAACAACAACCAACATTCATTTCTGAGTGCAATATTTTATTTCTTTTCTCAAGTGTTAAACTCATTACTTTGTTCCATTTCTGCTAGTATTAAAATATTTAGTCCCGCTATAAGGTTTTATAGTCTCAGTTTTCAAAGCGAAAATTTACAGTCTGAGTTCTAAAGCCTGGATGTTAATGCATGTAACTGAACACTTAGACTCCAGCAGCGCTACTGGGTGCTACAATAAATTTCATGTGTAAATGTGTATGTCATTGATTTGATATAATATAGGAAACATATGTCTGAGTTAACTACTTCTGTAAAATGCCGAAGTTTTGCAAGTAGCAAATATTAGGAAATGGCAACATTAAAAGAGAGTTATATAAAGGGATGAAGATGATTGATTCTTCATCTCTAATTTTCTCAAGAGACATATACTCTTAATTGCTTGCTTCAGAAGTGATAAAAGGGAATTTCAAACAAAAAGTAAGTGCTAGGAAAAAAATCTTTTCTTACTGACCAAATGAAATTCTCCTTGCAAGATTTGGGGAACAAGAGGGAAAAGAAGGTTTGTGGAACCAAGGAAAATTAGGAAGAAAGAAGGCAGTGTGTTATTTACTTTGCTGACCTCCTCTTAGTCACATAATTGGAAACAATGCATCTGGCAAAGACAATGTAGCAGGCAAATCTGTCTTTATAGCCAGGTAAACGGTCACAAATGAGCCTGGCTGCCTAAATCTCAGTCAGATACATAAAGGATATCTTCCTTACGAAAAGACTATGGTGAATAAAAAAAAGATAGAGAATGAGAAGTCTTTTCTTTAAGTCTATAAAACAAACTTATTTGCCACACACACAAAAAATCAGACAAACAGCTTCCACCCAGCCCACTACTTAAATAAAAGATGGTTTTCCATGGTTGGGAAATCTGTGAGATCTGGCTCTGCAAAGGCAGAACAGAGAAGGAATTCCAGAGAGTAAAGGAATCCTGTAAAGTCTGAGATAGCAATAAAGTCAATGATATAGGATGCACCAATGCACCAAGTTCTACCTCCTTTAATCTCTGTATAGATTAAATTTAGGGTATAAGCTGATCAAGCCTGAAAACTTATACTAAAAACAAAATCCTGAAAAGTCCCTAGAAATGGACATACAAGAGTGGTATAGAGCACATACCTGATACTCAGGAATGGATCGGACTGCCTCAACTACTGCCAGAGACATCAAGTGCTGAACATATGGAATTCTCTGCCCCAGATGAGAATATAGGGGGATGCAGATGTGTAAGGTAGAAAGAGAACATCCCAGAGGACTTAGCCAGACATTGCCACCTCGACCTGGGGAGGAAAAGAACCATTAGTAAATGTATTGTTTTGATATACATACTACAGACTTCCCAATACACAGGGTTATGTTTGGGTACATGTTACCTATATTTCATTATTTTAGTGGTCTGTGATCTCATTAGTGTGGATGCTTCCCTACATCAATACAGATGGCTCTTCTTGAATATCTTCTCATCCTTTGCAATTCTTATCTTTGTCTTTCTTTAAAGCTAAGGAATTTTATTTGCATACTGAAGAAATATTCAACCACAGAAAGCATTGATTACCCAAAATACTGAGGGAATAAGATCTGTTGATCTGTCACTTTCACACTATGATGAGACATCAGAATAGGAAATCAAAGGAAGATTAAATTACGTGCTTTCTAAAGGTAGGACATAATAGTAACATTTCTAGAAAGAATTTTCAATAATTGCAATTGAAACAAAGTTTTTCACTTAATCTTGCGTTCTGTACACATGTTTCTCACTACCACTCTACTTTAAGTTGGTGTCTATTACACCCCTCCCCCTGAGCTCTAAGTGTATTTGTAGGAGAGTATGCCTCTGATGTTGGGGGAAATGCTTTGTAATGACTGTTCTTGCTATACCATTTGAGCTGACGTCTTGGACAAAGTACTAATGTTTAGCAAGACAGCCATCCACAGGATTACTCCTTGAATCCTGGAAGAGGCATTATCCAGGGATTATGACAGGGATGCAACCTGTTAGTGGCAGTGTGAGCTGAGTCAGTGAGCCCCAAAGGGAAGGTATTACATTTCTATGTGCACATGTTGTCTCTTCCATTAAAATGGAAGTTCCATAAAGATAGGAACTCATTTGCTTTTTGTCTGTAGACACTTAGTACAGTGCCTGACTCATACACAGTAGGTGTGTAATAAATGCTTGTTGATTGATGATTATTTTTTATAATGTTTCCTATAAAGTGCCAGATGGCTCTCCAAAAAGACTCTAGGTGCAGCTAGGTGGCTCAGTGAATAGAGCACTGACCCTGGCGTCAGGAGGACCTGAGTACAAATCCAGCCACAGACACTTGACACTTACTAGCTGTGTGACCTTGGGCATATTACTTAACTCCAAATGCCTTTCCTTCCCCCTTCCAAGAAAATAAAAACAAAAAAGACTCTAGAACTTTGTAATTCCAATAATAATGAATGGGTATACCTGTTTCTTCACAGTCCCTCTAGCACTGAGCTTTATTGCTTTTAATTGTTGTATGAGGTAGTATATCTCTAGGTTGTTATAATCTGCATTTCTCTGATTAGTGAATTTAGATTCTGCAAGTACTTATTAACAATCGTTTTTATTTTTCACAATTGCCTAGTCATGTCCTGTGACTATTTCGTCAATACGAATCTTTGTAAATTTTTAAAAATTCTTCATGTAATTTAGACCTCAATTTAAAAAAACTATCTTTTATGCCTAAAAGGTTTTTTAACCAACCTTTTCTTTTTCTTCTGATTATACTGTTACAAGCATTAAAATTTTTTAATGTGATTAAGCACATCTGTTTTATATCTAATAATTCCTTCTATTTGTTAAATAATGGGTAAAAGTTATTTCTCTTCCACAATTGAGACAAGTACACCATTCCATTTTTTACATTCTTTATGTAGTTATTTTTCATAATTATGTCCATTAACAACTAGAACTTGCTGAGGCATATGGCGTGGGATGTACACCAAAATCCATCTCTTGTCAAGCAGTTAGGCAGTTTTGCCAAGTATGTTTGTCAAAAACTGAAGAAAGGATTCATTATTATTTTCCATAAATTTGTCCAACATTAATCTTTTTTATACTTGGCTGAGTGTCTGTACTCTATTCTATTCTGTTCATCTATTTATTACCTTTTGTGAGTTTTGATGCTAACCAATTTGTGATATATTTTAAAGGTTACATTTCTTTTGTAATGAAAGAAATCAATATCCATCATAATCCAATGTTTACTAGTTTATACAATGGATAATTTTTCCAAAGGAGACTTTATTAATCACTTTTGGGATGACTCTAGACATCATTCAAAACTAAGCTTTGTTTAAGGAGGTTTTCCTGGAATAATTCCAGGTAGGGGCACAGTGAGAGTTTAAGGAAAAACCTGATTCTTTTCTTTGATACTAATATCAAAATACTTCCCTAAGACTGAACCTGGCCCACTTGAGCCTTAAGCCTGATCCCTTTGTGGGTAGAGAGGCCCACTGGGGCTGTAGGTGACATCTTGCTACAAGAAGCTCCTGCCATTGGGAGATCAGCAGTCAAACATGCTAATTACTCTGGATCTCTTGAGTTCATGAGACAGCCACTAAGGATAGGAATATTAATCTCTCAAAATAAAAGAAGCATAAAGCAGAAGAGACAGTTTGGGACTTGAGATTCAGTCTCAGGGTCTCCTAGACAAATAAATGCAATGGTTGCCATATTCACCAAAAAGTTTCTGGGAAAGGGAAGGGGAAAAGAAATCCCATCTTTGCTAAAAGTCCAAGGGAGAGTTATTGGAGTTCCAAAGCACATATTCTAAGGAGGTGGAAGAAAAGGAAGAAGGATGTTTAGTCTTCTCCTTTTAGAGACTGACTACAAGTAGCTCTTTCTCACTTAGTCACAACTTTCAGTCACGGGGACTGACGATGCAGGAGCGTCTGGTCACATATGTATTTTAGCAAGGGAAATTTGATATAAAGATTTTTTTTCTCCATTCTACCATACATCTTCTAAGCCTAGCTGCATTAATTTTATCTGTGCCAATGCTTTTCAGTTTGATATAATAAAAAATCAATGTATCTATTTTATATTTTGAAATTGCCTCTATCCCTTGTTGGAGGGATATCCAACATATATATGGGATATATGTCCCATAGGTATGGGAGATATATTATCTGTTTCTAATTATTTTTATAGTACAATCTTCCCCCCTACCTCCCATTTGCTTCATTAATTTCTTCCCTGGGTTCATGCTCTCCTACTTCTCCAGGGTGCCAGATGTCCCTAAGAGTCCCAACTTTGTTCCTCCTGAGATCGGGCAAGTAGACTTTTCAATTATCAAATCCCCCAGGTCACACCCAGAGCAAAGTCCTCTCTTTACCTAAGGGATAATGAAACATTCATCAGTGGAACCCCCTCCCACCACCAAAGAAAGGCTTCCTTCCTCTCCACCCTCCAGCTCATCCATTCACCTACAGGCTCAATATGCACACTGAACTACAGTAAAGTAAGAGGGGAAGGAGATAACAGGTGGGGGAAAGGGAAGATGATATAAGGGAGAGCAGACTGGCAGAGTTTGTCTTGGAGTTTGCAGTCAGCCCACTCCCAGGAGGTAATCTCTGAATTCTTTTGATTGGTATTACATTGAGAAGTTCTGGGCACTTCAATTATTTTCTACACTGTGGTTTAAAGTTTTTTGTCCTGTTGTGTTCTTCTATGAGAACTTTAACCCTGGTTGTCTCTGCATCCTGTCTGAGAAATGAGTATGTTTTCCTTGCAAACTAAGTTGATTTTCTTTTAAGGGTTTTTTGGTTTTGTTTTGTTTTGTTTTTGCTTCAAATTCCAGATTGTCCTTCACTTCTGCATTTTTGCATTCCCAATCCATTGTTCATTCTTTTGTTTCTCTGGTGAGACTTCTGACTGAAGATTCCATTTTTTCTGCTCTGTCCATTACATTCAGCATGTGAGTCACAAACTCTACTTTCGTAATTCTCATTTCTCTTTTGAACCCCTCAGGAATAGCATTTTGTAGTTCCATGTTCTCATATTCTACAGAGTCCTCTATCTCCTCAAGTGATGGATCATTTTCCTTTATTTTGCAGTATTTTTTTCCATAGATGCCTGAACTTGTTTATTAGATCTGGAGACAATTTGTCAATTTTGTTCCTGTTTATTTACATACTTATGTTCAGGATCTTTGGGTTTTCTTCTTCCTGAGATCTTTGGTAATTCCAGTCTTTCCTCCTTTCCCCCTTTATTTCCTCTATTAACTTCCTGACTGCTTTCTGATGATGCTTTCCTTGCGAGCTGGATCTCAAAGCAGCTCAGCCTCCCCATCACTGGATAACTCATGATTCTTACTTACATCTAACTTATGTCTCTTGTGCCCTGAGAATTGGTAAGACTGGATGCTGGGCTCTTTCCCTTAGGCTTAGAGGAGTGCTACAAAGCACCCCTACCCCTGACTCCAGTCTCACACACACACACACACACACACACACACACACACACACACACACACACACACACACAGTGTCTTGTCCTGATTTCCTTTTCTACTCTCTCTGGACAGTTCAGACCGATGCCATTCAAAGCCTGCTTGCTGCTATGAAGTTGCAGCCCCCAGTAGGCTTTTGGTCCTTAAGTGCTACTGTTTGCCATGCTATCCCTCTCTGCCTGAGCAAACTCCCAGAGCCTGGAGCTGGAGTCTCCATGGCATTGGAAAAAGAAAGGGGGACCAAAGTGTGGCAAGTTCCAACCAATGTTCCTACTAATGTCCTTGGGTCTTCTAGTACAGCCTCAATGTTGCTGGTATGGAAGGCAGAGGAGTAGTGCTGAGTGAGCTCAGAGTCAGTTTATGGACTTTTAAATTTTTTTTAACCTTCCTTTGGATTTTGGGTATCCTAGACCAAGGAGATAGCTGAATTCCCCTATTATCTTCCCTTTTTTGTCCATCCCAGTTTCTTATTCTTTGACTCATACTTAGTCCTTCTGAGTTCTGTAAAATGAAATTAATACTTTTGAGGCAGCTATTTTGGTTTTTCCTCTTTTAAAGAATTTATTTCTTTATAGATGCTGCTCTGTTCTTCTTCTTCTTCTTTTTTTTTACTATGCTTCAATCTTAGAAAAGTACCAGTTACTATAGGTAACAGAGAATCACCTTGTGACAGTAATCTTCTTATGTCCCTCATTGTGTAGTTGGTTACTGAATTTTGCCTTACCCTTGATAATTTTGTTTTACAATTCACCTCAAAATCTCTTCCCTGAGTCCATGTTCTCCTACTCTTCTGGATGTCACTTGATGAGAGAAGTTCTGATTACCTTTCTCCTGAGGCAGGATGAGTGGTCTATCTAATCATCAAATTCCTGCAGAAGACATCTTTGCTTTTTGAGAATAAATTCCTCTTTCTAGGATGCTTCCATAGGAGCATTCAGTAGTGCTATATACCCTTCTACCACTAAAGCAATTTTTCCACCTTCTTTACTTCGTTACCCATTCTCCTTAAGGTTCTCTTCTTCCAGAGAGGGTATAGGAATGATTTTCCCTTCCCTGTTAGCATATGGCTTGTTTAGGGCACATATTCCATTTCCCTCTCTCTTCTCCCTCTCTTCCTCCCTTTTATGCACTTTCTTTTTCTGTAAATTAGTTTAAAACAACAACATTTTGTTGTTTGTCAACACTGATTCACCTGTTGGTGGAGTTTTGTGAGGTTTAGTGGAGAATCTTTCTGTCCTGTTTCTCCACCCATCACTTTTATTTGATTTCTGCTTTCACCCTAATTTCCTCACCCATCAGAATGAAATATCTTAATGGTGTCTCTGCTGTTATTTTGTTGTTGTCATCCTTGCTCTCTGTATTTGCCTACCATCCTTATATTTCTTTTTTTTTTTTTAGGTTCACTAAATTTATTTTAAAAATCATAAAACGTTTCTTACAAAAGAGCATTACATTCTGCACACTGCTCTGAATGGATGCCAGGGACACGTGGACTATTGATACTCTTTCTCCCCTGTCCCACCCCCCCCCAAAAAATTATAGTGACCACAAAGCAAGGTGTTCACAATAGTTACAGGAGGGGAAAAAAATTATTTTTTTTTACCACCAACAATGAACAAAAATAAAATTCACTCTCTCTGCTGCTGTTTCAAAATTTCAATGTTAGTTTTGCGCGCCCTTCCCCCCCACCCTGTTTGTAAGGAACTAAAACATTACATCTGGTGAACAGCAAAGATTTCACTACACCTCAAATGCAGAACACCTATGAAGCAGAGGAATGTTGGCTTTTTAAACAGAAGCAGATAAAAAAAAAAGATGCAGGACTCCTTCAGTTCTTCACTAGTCTTAGAAAAACTTTCCAGAATACTGCTTCACACTATAAAAAAGAAAAAATATCTTGCATTAGAATCCTTCAACATCTGCATACTGCTTCACACTGTTTTGCAGTAAATACTGTGCATTCTGTATCTGGTCCTGTGTTCCTGTAATGGTAATAATTCGATCCTCAGATCCTTCCAAAGGCTCATCAATTTTGATTGATGCTCCAGATTCATGACGTATTTGTTTGATTCGCTGACCACCTTTGCCAATAATAGATCCAGCCAAATCTTTGGGAATAGTTACTTGTGTTGTAATAATGGGTCCACCAAGATCACCGTATGAGCCACGGCCCCCTGCATAGGAATAATCATATCCAGAACCACCCTGTGGTTCATAAGCCATCTGCCATTCGGAAGGACTCCATGTATCTATTGCAGAGTCCCAAGTCTCATCAGCACTAAAACCAACCATGCCATCATAACGGTCACCGGGTCTTCCTCTTCTGTCATAAGCCATAAGATCTCCTCCTCTAGGTGGTGGTGGTGGAGGAAGAGGAAGATTTCGAGCTCTGCTACCACCCCTGCCACCACGTCCAGGAGGAGGTGGTGGGGGTCCTCTGCGAGGACTCATGTCATCATAATCTCTTCTAGATGGGGGCATAGGACGCCCACCACGACCTGGAGGCATTCTATCAAAGCCTCCTCTTCCCCGCATGGGAAACCCTACAGGGCGTCCTCGTCGATCATCAAACATCATTGTGAAACCACCGTAGTCGTAGGTTTCATCATAAAAATTGGGATCATAGGGCTGTGCACGTCCTTTGATGGGAGACTCAGATATAAGATCCAGTATGATCTTTATGCACTCCACAACCCTATCAGGCTTTCCCCCGATAAGAACAACTCTATCCGTGGAATGAGGACAGCATTCCTGGAAAAGCTTGATAGTTGTCTGAGTATTCTCTCGAAGTTCTTTGATTTTAGCACCTTTGACCCCAATAATTCCTCCTGCCAGACTCTGGTGAATCAACAGTCTTAGCTCGCAGTCAAAGTCACTTCCTTTATAGTGTTGGTAATTTAAGCATTCCACAGCATCAGATTCGAGCGGGAGCTGGCTGGTTGCAGTGGGTGATGGCAACTGCAGGCCCTCTTCCAAGGTAGGGATGATTTTCTTCAGAATTTCTCCAATTGTTTCAATATCTGCACTGATACTCAATATGCGCTCGGGGCCACTGCTGTCTGGGACTGAAACACTGGCATTGTAGTCTGTACGAAGTGCTTTAATATTTTTGCCTCCTTTCCCAATCACTGCTCCAGCATTCTTGCTTTGAAGCAAAATGCGCAGTTCAACCATCTCGTCAGTGTTTCTAGATCTTTTAAAGGCCTGTTCCTCCTCCATATCTTCAGCAGGGCACTTACCAAATTCACCATTGGTTTCAGTATTGAGGAAGGTTTCTTCTGGCTGCTCAGTCTCCATTTTCTCAGATTAAATGGGTAGACAATCAGTATTATATATCCTTGCAGGGCAGAACTGAAGTGTTCTGGGTGGGATCAACAACTGACACCCTAGTGCTGCAGTAGCCTGTCGGTTTAAGAGCAAGAGAACGCCAAGCCAACAGAGGTTGATACCATAGAGAAACACAGAGGATAATGGCGTCTGCAGTGCTGTCGCCTGGAGCGCCCTCCTCCTTCTCTAGCTCTCACCCATCCTTACATTTCTATTGTTTGGAGCAAATGTTTTCTTCAGGTCTCATTTTCTTTCTAGAGATGTTCTCTTTTTTATTGAATGTCCATCTTTTTACATTTATGGCTACTTTTGGATGTGCAAGTTAATACTGAGCTCCTTTGTCCTTTGGAATACATTATTCCGTTCCTTGGGCTGTTTCCAGTAATGCAAAATAATCTTGTTATTCAAATATCTTGTATTATTTAAATTTGTTTTTCTTCATATGAGATTGCTGCGTTACTTGCAAAATCTGTTGTTATTTTTCAATGGAACTGTTAAATTTATCCACTCGGTGTCTTGAAGTTTGAAGCATTGAAATTTGTTCATTTATCTGCTCTCCCATCTGTGGATTCTTTCAACTGATATTCTGCTTTTTATTTTGTTTTTGTTCCAGGAACATGTTTATTAGGAATTTTAACAACAAACTTTTCTTCAAGATAATTTTGCATTTCTAGCACAGTCACCCTTTCTTACACCCCTTTCAAACCCATTGGTTATTGATGAAATAGTGGGCATTTCACCTTAACTTTTTGGCCCTGACTACATTTTGTGGTGTGTGTGTGTGTACATGCGTTTAAAATTGAGGAGGTAGAATGGTAGTCATATCAATGATTATTAAAATTTATATTAATTTCTTGAGGGAGAAAAAAGTAACTTTTAAAATATGCTTCAGTGGTCTTTTTACGTGCATGTTGTTTGATTAATATATCACATGAAAGATACATGGTCACAGTTCATCATGACAGCTTATATTTTAAATAGATTTACTCTCCCATCAAGTTATAAAATAATTAACCTTGAAATAAAGACTAAAACTTTGTGGAATTAGCTAGAAAGAGCTCTCAACGTGGGGAAAAAAATGGATACAGGTACATGAACATCATTATGATTCTTTAGTTGGGAATTAAATTCCTTTAAAAAAATCAGTACCCAAATATCACAAAGAGCATCTTCCAGTCCTCACTAAAAGGGAATCAGCAGTCCTCCTAAAAGAGAGTGTCAACCAATCCCCAAAAGAGTATTATTCTCCCTTCTCCCCCTCAAATAGCCAGAATATTAATTCTAGGCTGAGGATGGGAGTGAGAAGGATGGGGTGGAACAAAATCATTTGTGTATTACGGGAACAACTCTATCTGTTCCTTGATCAATGGCAGTTTCTTCTGGACATTTCTCCTTCTTACCATACTTATTTACACAAAACAATTATTAATTAGAAGTATATAAATTATAATCACTAGGTCTCTTGATTTACTGAAAAGAAAATATGATTTGAATCAAATTTGATTTGAAAGCAGTGCCACAATAGGGTATTCTATCAGAGATAAGACACTGAAGACAGAAACCAAAAATTTATTTAAAGCAAAGTATCAACACTAACTGCTTCGGTCTAAATGAGTAGTGATTCCTCAAAGGGTTTTTACAATTTTTTAAACATCAAAGAGTGACTTGTACAGACACAAATGGATATGCATTTTTTTTTGAAGGGGGAGAATGGGGCAATTGGGGTTAAGTGACTTGTCCAAGGTCACACGGCTAGTTTTTGTGTTACGTGTCTGAGGCTGGATTTGAACTCAGGTCCTCCTGACTCCAAGGCCGGTGTTCTATTCACTGTGCCACCTAGCCACCCCTGGATACACAATTTTACATCGTTCTCATTTCTCTTCCCAATATTTCCTCCACTTCTCTTAGCTGCTTCTTAAGGTCCTCTATGACCTATAACCAGCTCGTATTTTCCTTTGAAACTTTTGGTGCAGGAGTTCTGACTTCACTGTCTTCCTCCTGTTCCATGCTTTGATCCTTTTTGTCCCCAGAATAGGAGTCTAATGTTGGATTCTTCTGTTTGTTTTGCTTGCTTTGCCTGGTCATACTGCCACTCAATCACTTGACTTTTGGGCTTTTTGCCACAGTAGGACTCTGCCACCAGACAGGGAAGCTTCCTTCCCAAATGCTGGGGTTTTCTCAGTTGCCAGAGTTATTAGTTGGGTGCCCTTTCTGAAGCCTCCACACACTCTGCAATCTGGTCACACACCTCAGGATCTCCACCCTAGACCACAATCCAGATCCAAGCAGGTTAAAGCAAGAGCTTTTACCCCTCAGACTGGTCGCTTTGTCCCCCTACAATCCACAGGCCAGGAGCTGAAGCAGCCATATGTGGCTGCAGCTGCGCCGCAGTGTCTCAGCTGCTTCTCACCCTGGGAGCAAAAGGTGACACACTGCCAACTACTGGATCCCAAAGTCCATACTGCACTAACCTCTCACTCTGTCCTTAGCATCTATGGGTTGATAATTATTGAGAATGCCACAGCTGCTGGTGTTCTGGAGTCCCTCCAGCTGGTAGCTTGTCAGGCCCGCGCTGAGGCTAGAACCTGCGGCTCACAAGGCCTGGGTTCAGCTCCCAAAACACTGTGCTGGCCCTTCTCTGCTGGGCTGCCAGGCTGTCCTCAGCAGGAGATTAGCTTCTCTGTGTCATTTTGTGGGTTCTGTAGCTCCAAAGTTTGTTCAGAATCACCTTTTATATGGATTGGGGAAGGTGGAAGCTGGAGCCCGGCCGAAGTCCTGTTTCTACTCCAACATCTTGACTCCACCCCAGATACACAATTTTAAAGTACATACACAGTAATTAAATCAGCTGCTTTGTTACAAAAGAAATGAAGTAGTGATAAACTGTGAAAATAATTTGAATGAAAAAGCAAACTCTTTAGAAAAATTTATAGATAGCTCACTTTTGATTTTCAGGGGGTCAGAGGATTAGAAATAGACATATTAAAGTTTTCTTTGCAAATGGCATTGGTTCCTGTCAGGAAAAGTGGACAGTGATAACTGGCTTCTTCATTTCCTGGAATAAGGTCATCTCTTCTTTTTAAAAAGTGCTCAGGACTCTGGTAAGCAGAAGCAAGACATCAAGGCCACAACAAGTACAGAGACTAACTGGATGGCCCCACGGTCCACAAATTGCTGTTATTATTAATGGGAGTAATATTATTACCCGAAAGTTTCTTTATTTGCATCTACCATCTTGATTAAGTTCCCCAATAATACATCTTGGATACTTCTCAGGCATCAGTGGAAGGCCCAACACCCCCAAAATTTTCAATCCTCACCTCCAGTTTACTTCCTCTGAGCTTTTTCTCTAGCAGGATACTCTTTCAGGAACTTGGTCAAGTCACAGACTTTGTAGTGTAGGATGATCCAAGGGCTCTTGCTGTGGCTGTACTTCTGGATCTACTCCAGGGTGTAGCACTTCACCATACTGTCCAACTTCTCTGCACTCTCAGCCCATAGAGAGATCCAGCAGCACTTTACACAGAGCGGCAGCAAGGGCAGCAGTAAGGGCATTTCTGACCTAGGACATTCTTCTACCAATACCCCAGGTCGGCCTGGGAAGGGATATGACCTGACTGGCACTTTGAGTCTGTGTCCAGAAGGTTTGAGCAGTTTTCTTATATTAATTCTTGCATTATGGTGTTCAGGTTTTTTGAATTGTTATTTTCTTACAGGAGGTCTATTATCTTTAAGTTATCTCTATGCATGCTGCCTTCCAGATCAATGTTTCACTTACATAGCATTCTCTCCTTCCTTGTCTCTGCCTCCTAGATTCCCTGTCTTCCTTTAAGTCTCAGCTAATATCCCACCCACCCTCTGCAAAAAACCTCTGCCAATCCTTAATCTTAGTGCTTTCCCTCAGTTATTACCTCCAATGCATTCTGTATGTGCCTTGTTTGTACACAGCTATTTGCATGGTGTTTTTCCCATTAGATTGAGAGCTCAGTGGGAGCAACAATTATGTTCTGCCTTTCTTTGCATCCTCGGTACTTAGCTTAGTGCCTGGCACATAGTAAGAGCTTAATAAATTATTTTTGACTTATGAGAAAAAGTTGAGAAATTATGAATTATGTTATTCCAAGAGCTTTTCTATTTCCCTATGATAAGAACAGATTACTATTTTTGAATGTTAAAATCATTTCTGGGTCATCTTCATAGTGTAGAAGGGAAGGAGGGAGAATGAAGGAATAAGCATTTAAGCAACACCTACTATGTGCAAGGCACTATGCTAAGCACTCTACAAATATCATCTCATTTAATCCCCACAACAACCCTGTAAGGTAGGTGCTGTTATATTATCCCCATTTTACAGATGAGGAAACTGAAGCACAGAGAGGTTAGCTAACTTGCCTAGGATCACACAGCTAATGTCTGAGATCACATCTGAACTCAGATCTTCCTGACTTCAGGCCCAGTCCTCTATCCATGGTGCTGGCTAGTGGCCTCTGAGAGAAAAGGCAGTTTTCCCAGTTGCTATAATGAGCAATTTTTTCCCCACAGTGCTTCAATCCTACCCAAGCCATTCTTTCTTTGTCTCTACAGATTTCTGAGAGTAGAACTGTGCTTACTCTAGATACTGACATGGTTTAGGGAAAGACAAGGTCAAGATTGCCTTGCCTCCTGTAATGGCAAGAAAAGTAGTACTTTGCTGCTTGTTTCAGCTATTCAAGTGCCTTTGAGCCTTGCCTGTGATTGTTTCAAGTCTTTGCTGGAAACAGCATACACTGTGTTGCCCTTCATAGGCCTAAGGGAATAAGACATTTCCTGCCCTTACCAGTCCTAACCTCATCAAATGGAGCCTATGGTTGGAAGCCCTTGCTGAAAGAGAGGAACAGGAAGGAGCAGAGCAGATAAGAGCTTGAGCAGAAGCTGGGACCAAGCAGAGCAAAGAGACAGAGTGTTTGTGATGTTGGCACTCTGTCTGTTGTTCTATGTTAGTGTTACTTTGTCAGAAGCATTCTATCTGTTGATTTATGCTGATTTCTCAGACAGAAAGTGAATTGAGATGATAGTACTGGCAATGTGTGTAAATACTGTTGTAGTTCTGTTAAGTTTTGTCTTCCTAGAAACAGAAATTGTGAAGGTCTTAGAGTGGAATAGTCCCCATGGGCTGAGATATAGAACCAGAGCAGAGAGATGCCTATGCATGAATCCAGGCAGGAGCTGGGAGTGTGAAAAAGGAGTCATGGGGTTTGGAAGTCAGCCTTGAGTGAAGATGAAAGGAGACTTTACTTGGGTACTCAGTGCTAACTGATGATACTGTAACTTACTGTGACCTAGGGGTAGATGGTATTTATACTTTCTGCTACCCCTTAAGGATGATTACACCTTAAAGATGATTGGAAGCCAGAAGACAACATGGGTATTCTATATTGATTGAAGATATTGTGACTTACTGAACCATATGTTTTGTTTAAGACTATGTGGCCACCTTAGTAATAAGTTCTTATGTAATATTGTTGTGAATGTTGTACTTTAGTTTCTTAAATATTTTGCTTTAGTTTATTGCTGAATAAATAGAGAGTTCACTTTACTATGCAATTAGATCCTTAAAGTTATTGAGAGCAGTAGTCCTCAAGAGAGCTACTTGTGACTGGCTTTATACCTCCTCAGGAATCACTCCTTAGTAGAAGCTTGGAGAATCCTTAGATTTAAAGGTAGAAGGGAACTCAGAAGCTATTGTGTATAAACTTCTTCATTTTACATAGAGAAAACATTTACATATGAGACCCAGAGAAATTAAGTGACTTAGACAAGGTAACAAAGATAGTAAAAACCAGTCGGGATTTGAACTCAGAGTCTAACTCTAGAACCAGTGTACTTTCCACTATTGCTTATTATGTGCAAAGTACCGAACATCACAAGGACTGCAGATGGTGAAATAAAAGCCTCTTTCTGTCCTTCCAGTCATCTTCTCTCTTTCTTCAAACATTAACTATTAATATAGTAGGTACTTCCATAGTGAACCTCTGAAAAAAATAAGTCTATCTATAATACGGCCAGAATTTTAGAACTACAAAGCCTAGAATATATCATTAAGGAAAATTTATAGGACTTAGTTAACCAAGTGTTAAAATGACTGTGGACAAGTATCAAGTTTTTAATAAACATCACAGTTGAAAGGGAGTGTTTTGATGACTCTGCGATTCCTTCTGATCATGACTTCCACTGTTCTTTGATACCCAAATGACCAGAGTTCCAAGGTAACTGCCCCGAAACCTGAAACTGAGATTTCAAAATGCATTACCACAATAATAATAAGAGGTTACTGACCTTTTCCTTGTGTTTGGCGGGCTGCAATTGCTACTAAACCAAGGTTTGGTGGCACCTCAAACATCAACCTGCAGATTGTAGGAAAGATTGGTCAGCAAAAATGGAAATGAAAACCAAACGATACACTGGTCCATCCTGGACTAAAAGAAGAATATTCTCTGTTTTCTTTTCTTTCTTTTTGTTTTGTAATTAATTTGTTTTTAAAGGTATGATAGTTGCAGGTTTCATTGATTAAAGTCAAGAGAGACTATAATAATCACCTATTTTTGATAATCAAGACTATTTCAGCAAAACTTCCAAAAAAGGGTTGGGAATATGTGCCCACACACCCACACACACACACACACACACACACACACACACTTTAATATGCACACACCATAACTTGGTTTACATAAAGCATCTCTGAATTACATTTCTTCAGGGTTTTCGATCCAGTACACTTTCTTGCCAACCCGGTGTCCCTATCTCCAGCAAGAAACAACCAGCAATTCCTGACATTTGTTTCTACTCACAGTGCATTTTTGTTCAGACTCTAGAATATATGTAATAACAGAAGTTTTTGATTATTTAGAAAATCACTATGGTGGCAATAAAGCGGCTGAAAAGATACACTTTCCCAGGAGAACTAATTATGTTTTAACTATAGTAAATAAATCCACACCTTCTGAGAACTCTGGAGAACCCTGGATTATTTGAGGCTTGGTTTCTGCTTTTAAAATGGCTTCACTTAAAAGAATATGAACTTCCCTTGTGGGGATAGTAGAAAAGTGTACTTTAATACCACTAAATGAGTCAACATTAACGGAAAAAAGTGCTGCTAGGAGAATTCCCTCTGAGCTACACTGGGCACATTTTAACTTCACATTCTAACACTTCTTTTTATTTCAATTTCCATTGAGTTACTGAACAGGCACAACACAGACATGAATTCCAGCAAAATTTACTTTTAATAAATCAGGAATAAAGTTATTTGTGATCTGAAACTCTTATTAATCAATGGGGCTGAAAACCTAACATTTATTTGAACATACCCATTTGGGGACAAATACAATGTGGGGCTGTAAGTGCTTCTGGATCCTCCTGGAAATGACCATTATATGTAAAATGAGAAGAACCAGGAGGAAAAAAAATTAGAGTATTCCCACAATAATATGAAGGAAAACATCCTTGAAAGACTTCAAAGTTCTCTGATCAGTGCTGAATTATGACTTCAGAAGACTGATAATGAAGTATGTTTCCTATCTCTTGGCAAAGAGGTGATAGATTAGAGGTACAGAAGGAGATACATTTACTGACACAGTCAATGTATTGATTTGCTTTGCTTGACTATAGTTTTTAATTTCAAGGTGGGGCTTCTATTTGGATTACAAGGAGGAGAGGTCATTAGAGCAATGCAAAAAAAAAAAAGCCTTTTAAAAAGAACATCAAAAACATTAAAAACACAAAGAGAGGAGAGTAAGTTTCAGTGATACAAACAAGGCAGTCTTGGTGCTAACATGTTAAAGTTAATGTACATTTTAGTAAAAAACTGTACATAAAAGAAATTCTGTTTGATACACAATGCCCTTTTCTTTGTTGTCGTATATTGAAACATTCGTGTTTATTGATGTTTTAAGCTCATATTTAAAAAGAAAATTAAAAAAATAAAAAGAAATGACTATTATAGGGGAAGGTTAATTATAAGTACTATTGCTCCCCCTACTGCCAGGATAAGTACCAATGGGAAAATGCTATGGAAGGAACTAATTTTTGATTTCAGCCTCAGCAGGACAGAATTTTACAGATGACTAAGGCTAAATAAGAGAAGATACAGCTAAGAGTAGTGAAAAACAACAAAATTTGTCACCCCTTTGAAAATTCCTAGATGGTACAGGAATCCCAAATACCTGACTACTCAAATATATAGCACCAAACCAAGAAGAGACCACCACAAGACAACTTACTAAAAGGTTATGAGCCACAATTGACAAGAGGACTAACAGGCCCACCAGATGTTTTCCCCCATGGCTACTAGAAAAAGTACAGGCATTTTCAAAGAGAGTCAAGCCTTGAGGACCATTTGCCAATTCTACTTCTATTTCTTATGAAATACAACTCAAAAAAGTATTATTTTTGAACACACACCAAGAAAAGTAAACAAAGTAAAGAAAAAGTATACTTTGATCTTCATTCAGACTCTTATCAGTTCTTTTTTTGGAGATGGGTAGCATTTTTCATCATAAGTCCTTCAGAACTGTCTTAGATTATCGTATTGATGAGAATAGTTAAGTCATCAAGAGCTGATCAATCACACAATATTGTTGTTACTATACATGATGTGTTCCTGGTTCTGCTCATTTCACTTTGCATCAGTTCATATAAATCTCTCTAGTTTTCTGATAATAACCTTCTTATCATTTCTTATTGCACAATAGTATTCTATCACCATCATATAAAATAACTTGTTCAGTCATTTCCCAGTTGATGGACATCCCCTCTATTTCCAATTCTTTGCCACCACTAAAAGAGCTGCTATAAATATTTTTGTACATATAGTTCCTTTTGTCATCTTTTTGGGATACAGACCTAGTAATTGTATTGCCTGGTCAAAGGGTATATACACATGGTTAGAACCATGTACACACACACACACACACACACACACACACACACACATACACACACGGTCATAGTTCCAAGCTGTTCCCCAGAATCTGTATACAACTTCACCAACAGTGCATTAGTGTCTCAATTTTCCACATCCCCTCCAACATTTGTCATTTTCCTTTTCTGTTATATTAGACAACCCAATAGATGTGGGTAATAGTTCAGAATTGTTTTAATTTGCATTTCTCTAATCAATAATGATTTGCAGATTTTTTTCATATAACTATAGATAGCTTTGATTACTTCATCTGAAAACTGCCCGTTCATAACCTTTGATCATATTTACTAACTGAGGAATGGCTCTTATTCATATAAATTTGACTCAGTTCTCTATATTAGGTGATTCTTTAAATGAATACGCATGTATTAGATAACTATATACTATATTCAGTGACGGTGAGTAGAGGAGATCATAGGCAGAAAAATGGTTGGTTCAGAAACCAAACATAGACTTTTAGAACAAAGAGAAATGATTAAGAGAACATATGAATGAAACTGCTAGAGGTTTGGCAGCAGTTAAAAGAGTATATTAATGGGAAGACCAAACTTGTTCTGCCTACAGGCCATGAAGAATTTCTGTAAGGAGGAGCATAACATGGTGAAGTAGCTAATGATTAGGGTGAGAACACCAGAGGCTGAGAGATTTATTTGTGCTATCTGAGATGACTCTAGGGGCCTTGCTGCATAGCTCCCAGTCAACAATGGAGCATTTATGAACCTTCTCATTTTTACATTTCTGAAAATGAAGTTGCCTGCATTTTCTTTACAAAAAAGGAGAAAGCATAAAAGCATTTTTATTCTTAGTTACTGATGTTCTCACATAAGTCAAAGTCATTGTACAGTTACTACCTCCCTGACTTTCTTTTTTCCTTTGTAGTTGACCAGGGAAGTAGTTGTAGGGGGGAAGTTTTTTTGCGAATAAAAGTCTAGCATATTTACCAAAATAACTAGAGATACTGAAGAAAGAAAATGCTCTATTTTTACACTCTTCTCTGAGTTAGTACTAAAACAGTATCAGGAACCTTCAAAGAGATTACTTTGCAAATGACAAAGAAATCCTGGCCACTTATACCAATAAAGCACAGTAGATCTCTTAATTTCATGGAGCTGAAAAAAAGACTGATAGTGTAAGGGTGGAACTGAAAACCTCCCCATTTTAGTTCTGATACCTACCTAGGTAAAAGGTAATTTTTTTGATTGAATCAGACTATAAGAATTGACTGTGGACACTTCCTAAAATCAATCAAAACCACTGTGTGAGAAACCAAGTCATATACTAAGCAATTTATATAAAAGGAAGAATCTACTTCAGAACTGAAGGGAGATTCCTAGGATCTGGATTTGAAAGCTTAAAGTGATCACAGTATTTTCAGCACTCCTTTGAAGAGCAAAATGGGGACTGAGCCATGGCATGGAACAGAGATATGGAGAAAAGTCACTGACACCCAAGCTGAGGAAGTCCCAAGGAAAGGTCTGCTCTTTCCTCTACTTCCCCTAAACAACATCTATATATCAACAGGCACTATAATATAGTCTGCTCTTTAGTTACATTTTGCCTCAACCACAAACTAGAGATAGAAAAAAATTTAAGGCTAAAAATGGTGTCAATAGGCAATCACAATATCACAAGACTTATGTGAAAAACTTAACACAAAAACTCTATTTACAAGAGAAAGGAACATGCATATGGAACCCAAAGGGTTCCTAGTCTTCACAGAAGTTTACATTTTTATAAGAGCAGGACAAAGGGAGGAAGGGATATCAGGAAGAGGAGTTACAAGGGAGGGGGAATGGTGCAGCAACTGTGAGGTAAAAAAGACAAGACTACTCCCCACAGGCAGGAGCAAGGTAAAGACAAAAGCCTCATTCTTGTCCCTTGGGAACTGCTAGACTATGGAGATAGGAGGGTCTGATTATTTGCAAAGGACCCCAGTTGCACAAGCATTATCCCAGTCTGGCACAGGCTGACTGGCACCTGCCTATTCTCCCAAGGAAACACAGGAATTCTAGCTCAGGGTGCAACATAAATTATGTCAACTCAGGGGAAGCTTCGTCCTTGACACATTAATGCTCTGGGTCCAGTGTTTCTGAAAAATATGGCAATTCAAAAAGACAAATTCTTGGGACCCCTTAACATACACCCCTCACCTCCAACCTCCACCTCCATCACTGGTCAGCAGAAAGCTCAAACTCTGTTTAGGTGTTAAGGATTTTCCTAATAGGGGCTCAGAAAATTGTGACTCAACTCAGAACTTTTCACCTAAAATAAATTTCCTTCCTAAGGCCAAAAAGGAGGGAATCAAGTGGATCTTATGGACCCCTTAGGCTGAAAATGAATAAATCTTCATTACTTTAAACAAACTGATAGGAAGACACATCTGAATTAATTTAAAATATAGACTACAGAATATCTTTAAAGAAAACAACTAAGAGACAAATGGTTACAACAGGAGGAGATAGCCTAGTAGGAAGAGGACTAAATTTGGGGTCAGCAGACCTAGGTACGAATTCCATCTTATATATTCTTACTGAATATGCAACCATAAGCAAGCCATAACTTCTCAGATCCTCAGTTTTCTCATCTATACAATGGGGATAAGAATACTTTGTATTGATGGGGTCCTTGTGATGTATATATGTCTGTAGTATCAATCTGTAACATCAGTTTGTAAGTGGGGTGCTTTGGGATCTATGTCTGTAAAATCAATTTGTAAAACCAGTCTGTAAGATCACATTTCTACCCCCCTAGCCTCAGAGCATTGACTCTGCCCCTTCCCCCTTCCAGCACTCTGCCCAGCAACAACTCATGACCTGTTTATCTCTGCTTGAAACAATATGTTATGTAAATGTTATCTCCCTTAGTTAGAGTGGCCAGCCCCACCATAAATTCTTCAATACCTTATCTATAGGGTAACTCCTTAGTCAATTATATACCCACACTGTCTCTGATGACCTTGGTGGGTGACAAACTGGGCACTCTTTAGTGACGCGTCAGGCCTAAAACCACACCTCCAGCTAGCCCCACTCCTTGAGCTATTTCCCAGTGAATCATGGGCAATACACCTGCGCAGTTGATATTAAAAGTGTATGGTCCTTTGAGCACTGACCACTCCTTAACTCCTCCCTGATCCCACCCTTACTCACCTAGTTAGCATAATTGACACCTTAAAACTATGCCTGTGACCCCTGGAAGTTTGCAGGTTCCATAAGAATCTAGCCCGCTGTCCTTGTACAGTGTAACAATAAACTTTACAATTTTGGCTTCAAAGTTTGCTTGAGCCTGGTGAATTCCTTCCAGACTGGATGCCAGGGTGGATCCCTGGCAGAACCACTTACCCTCCCCCCTCCTTATCACCCTTCCCTCTTCAGTATTAGTCCTTCAAATGCTTTATAAATCTTAAAGGCTATACAAATGTGAATTGTCATTATTATTAGGTATATAAAATGTGTAATTAGTAGCACCTATTGGGCTATAAGCTTTCCTTTATACTAGAGAGTAAACAACTACTTATTTGGTCATGATTTAAGAATGTACCAATTGTGTCATAAAGTACATAAATAAAATAAAAATGTATTTCTGGATTGGTTCAATTAACTTGCTGCTTAGTGGTTACACCTTATAGATTTATCAATAATTCTAGCTGTTTCTGTCCAAGTCTGACTGACCAAACACATTTTCAGAAGATTAGCACCCCACCCTCAAAGCATCCAAGGAAGCTAAGTGGCACTGTAACTTTATCGAATATCCTTGCTGTGTTAAGGTAAAGTAAACCTCCTTCTTTGTTAAATATTCAGTGACTTGAGAGTGCCTCCTTTCATCTCAACACTGAATATGAACTAAGAGGGTGGTGGGCTCCAGAGCCACATCTACATTTGGCATGGTTCAGGTGAGAAATGGCCTCATGGCTCACATCATGGTGGAGTTGGGGAAGAGTCTTGCAAATGAGGAAGAGGCTGGTGTGACCAAAAAAAGGGACACTGCCTAGCTCCCTCTCACCAGAGCCTTCCTAACTGTGTACAGGACTGGCAGCTGGCTCTCACTCAGGCAGACAGATTAGTACAGTGGGTGCTGAAGGAGGGTTAAAAAAAGAGCTAAGGCCAGTATTCTTTGATTGTTCTTGGCTGTGCTGCATAAATTAGGATGCCAGCATGGTCAGACTGAAAGAAAACTAGGTCAACACACTTGGAAGTTAGAGACAGGCTTTCTGAGATAGTTCAATGGAAGCCAAGGGGTAAGTACTAGTACAGCTGATGTCTGTGCAAGTAAAGAGATCTTTCCTGACTCAGGTGTGGAGTTAGGGGGCCCAGCCAGGAAAGAGCCACCTTTACTCTTTACGCTTTACACCTTTTATGCTGCTGAAACAGGATGAGAAAAATCATTCAATGTTCTAATTGGCTTCCCTACAAATTTATGTTTCATAATTTCAGCTGATGCTAGCAATCCTAGTGTATCTCCCTTATCAACTCACTATCCTTTTCTCATAAAACCTCTTCCACACTTTTATTAACACTCCTCAAACCTCCCATGGCTTCCCCAACCCCAACTCTATCAGATGAGGTCCTTGCCTCGTATTTCACAGAAAAAGTTGAGGTGATACATCATGAGCTCCCTCTTTTCCTCTCTTCCTCACCTCCTACCACTCAGATACCTTCTGCCACCATCATCCCGAGTTGGATTTCTTTCTTCTAAAGCAATAAAATGTCCTTATATTTTTCTTTCCATATTATCATTTAAATTTGGACACGGTTCCCAAGTAGGAGACTACTGCCAGTCTCATACATAATCAAGAGGGCTCTGCTAATAGGGAGCTAGATATCTCTCTATCTGATTACACAACCCTCCTTTTATCTGAATAACTTATCCCCCAACTCAACCATGATGTGATAATGTAGGACCTTCACCTCTCTCAAGGCTAACTGCTCTACCTGCATAAGCAATTTCATGCTATTCCATCTCTTCCAACAGACTGTTCCCTCTGTCATCTCCACTCTATTACTTATCTTCAAACTCTCCATATCTACTCGGTCCTTCCTACTACTTATAAAACATGCCTATGTCTTCCCTGTCCCCCCAAAACCCTACTTGATACTTCCGTCCCCACTATTTTTCTCTTCTAAAAACCTATCAAACCTTACTTTGATCTGGCAAAATCTTCAAGTATCCAAGGTCAAATCCAGATCACAAAGAGACAGCAGAATGAGCATTAGGGGGACTGCTGGTTTTACATTTGTATATATCTCTATCTATCTATTTACACATATATCTGTATAAAATTTTCATTATAAGACAATCTGGCTTGTTCTGTTGGTATACATATACTCTAGTCTCCTGGAAACTGTTACATGAAAGATTTATTTATCTTTGTATTCAATTTAATCCAACAATCATTTAATTAAGCACGCATGCTACATGTCAAGGACATAATTATAAAAGAATTTTACATTCAATTGGGGGATACAACATGAAAAGAGATACTATGCACAAAATAACTTGAAAAGAAAGAACTTTAATAGGAGATCAGAAAAGGTTTCCATCAGGAGGTACCACTTGAGGTGAGCCTTAAAGCAAACTAAAGATTCTAAAAGGCCAAGGTCAGGAGGGAGGATATTCAAGGCACTGAAGGCCTACGTGAAGGTATAAAGAAGGGAAATAAGCAATTATTAAATGCCTACAGTGTGCCAGGCACTGTGCTAAGTACTCTACAAATATCTCATTTGATCCTCACAATAGTCCTGTGAGGTAGGTGCAATTATCGTCTTCTTTTTATATCTGAAGACAGAAGACAAGAGTTAAGTGATTTGCCCAGGGCCACACAGCTATTGTCTGAGACCGAATTTGAACTCAGTTCTTCCAGACTCCAGGTCCAATGCTCTGAGCACTACGGCGCCACCTAGCTGCCAAGGACAGGACAGAAAGGGCTGAATTCTAAGGAAACTGTCACCCTTGGTCTCCTCTCAAGCTATCATCCTATAATTTCTCTTCCATTGAATGGCTAAAACAGCGTTCCCTGATTCCACCAATTATTAACACCCTTTCCCACCCCATATCACTTTGAACTATGCGTATCTATGTACTTACTCTAACCCCACAATAAGAATGTATACTCTTCGAAGGCAGAGACGGTTTTTATCTTTGTGTCACAATCATCTGTCTTACTGTCTTCCATACAGTAAATATGTTTTATTGTTCTATATGATAAGCATTTGGGAAAATAGAATAAAAAATACTGCAATTTATACACCAACCTCAGTTGCTGAGGATGAAGGGGGTGGAGGAATTCTTTTAAGTACTCAATAAGACCCTCCAAATCAAATCAATATACCAGCTGATATTTAGTTACTTCAGTACAAAGGTGAGAACTGGAAAAGTTGAGGAGAGATATATACAGAAGGAAACAAGCATTTATTAAACACCTACTAGATGCCAGGCCCTGTTCTGAGTGCTTCACAAATACTATCTCATGGGATCTTCACAACAATCCTGGGGTGAATGCTACTGTTATCCCCATTTCACAGATAAGGCACAGAAAGAAACAGAATGATTTGTCCAGTGTGACAAGACTAGTAAGTCTTGTAAAGTCACATTTCAACTCAGGTCTTTCTGACTTTAGATCAGAATATTATCCACTGTACTACTCAGCTTCCTCTATGGGATAATGGGAAATATGAATCAAGAAAAAGAAATGAGAAAGGCCTGCTAAAAAAAATTTAGTAGGCACTGGACATGGCAAGCACCGAATGACTACATTTTAAAAGACGGGAAAAAATATCATTGACATGGTTGCTGTGACTCAGATGTCTGTACATAGTCAATTCAACAGAACTAAGATCAAAATTTATAAGGAAAAGCTACTGAAAATTTTAAAATGGGAAATAACAGAAATGGTAGAAGCTTATCATAAAAAATTTCATTTCTAAGTTAAAACAATATAAATTAATTGCCACAAGGAGATCAGAGGAAACCAGAAATTGCTTTAGTTAGCAAACATTTTCTTCCAAAATGAAGAGAGAGAGCTGCCAAAGGCAAGGTTAGAATATAAACTACTCTATAAATACCTTATAAAGGAGGATGATGGATGAACATTCCTGCCTCATACAGCAGAGAAACAATAGAAAGTAAAACCAGTTTAAAGAAACCTTGGTTAGATATCCAACTAAGCAAAATCATCCCAAGAGCACTTAAAGACCTCCACTTCCAAAAGGACTACAAGCAGAAGAAAAATAGAAAAGCTTTGCAAAAAAAACCATTTCAATAATTTTCCCCCCTCAGGGACATCAGAGTACCACACCTGAACCCTAACATCACAGTCCTTGAAAGTGCTTATACAAAGAGGTAGAAATGGTACTAAAGAGAACAAAAATGGGAAAAACAGCTGAAATGGATCTAAATATATAGAAAAGAAATCTCTTCTAGAGGTGATAAAAGTGTGAGGGCATGAAGGTACCTAAGTGAAAGAAATGCACCAAAAGTGTATAAGAAAACCTCTAACCTAAATAATAATAACTTTTTTATTTTTGGAGGGCAATTGGGGTTAAGTAACTTGCCCAAGGTCACATGGCTAGGTTTTTTTGTTTGTGTGTGTTAAGCGTCTGAGGCCAGATCCGAACTCAGGTCCTTCTGTCTCCAGGGCCAGCACTCTACTCACTGCACCACCTAGCCGCCCCAATAATAATTCTTTAAAAAGTGACTGAGAATGTCAATAAGCATCAACTTATATCCTACTCTCCTATCCAAACAAAATCTTTATTAGAATTATCACACATGAATTACAAACATTGTCAAAGAGGGTACTGATGCAGAACAAGCAGGCTTTTGCAAGTGATATTCAACAATGAATCACCATTTCATAACATAATTGTATAAGATATAGAAAATGGAAGATTTCACTATGTTTATTGTTAGTTGATTATGAAGAAAAATGAAAACATCCAATTCAGTCAAACAAGACCCCACCTTACAGGCTCTTTTTATAACAAAGGTTCTCCTATCCACATATCAAGATCATTCAGAATTCTTTAGAAGATGTAAGAGCGATGACCTACTGAAAAACCCTCAGATAACAAACAGTGGTAAAGACTTAATACAGGGAACTATATGGTCACCACGAGTATTAACCACTGTGATAGAGGAGATACAGCACAGAATCTAGGTCATGGAGAGAATTCCCTATGGAGGGTGAGGACAGATGCTTCTGTTTGAGGATGACATCAAGCCCCAAAGCAATGCAGTCACCTAGAAGAGAATTGCAATCACTCAAAGGAATCTGTCCCTTCCACTGTGAGGACAGTGTGGATGATGTACCTGAGAAGGAACACAAACACTTAAGGGTCACAGGTCAGACAATTTATTACTCCTAAGTTAGCAAACCTGTGGCTGCCCAGGCTGTTAGTCCCACAGGCAAACACTGGCAGTGGTATGGGCAAATGGTGGGTATGTACTCTGACAAAAAGTTCAAATCTTGGTGTCTCTGCACTTATATTGCTAAGCTATCCACGGGGACCAAGTGGAAGGGGGACCTGTGGGCCAGTCAGTTAGCTGGTGGCCCAGACTGTAATCCCTTTTACCACTGGTAAGAATATAGTGATGAGGAAAGTTTCCTAGCCTTGCAAACCAGGAATTGATGAAGTCTGTTAAACTGTTTATAGTGAGTAGTTGTGTTCCTTGCCTAAGAGATGCTGACAAAATCAGTTATTGGGTACACAGGAACTTCCTGGTGTATAGCTGGGTCAATCATAGATCAAACATGGGGTCACTTCAGTCAGCAAGGACCTAGCAACAGGCCAATCCTCACATCTAATGTATGGAAAAGGATTTACAACCCAGACTTCCCAACATACACTCGAATGGACATGCTACTCAGATAATCCTTATTTTTTTACTGGAATATATTAACCTGGGATAAATAATATAGAAGGACAGTGAACAGGGTCTAGAGTTGAAAAGGAAGAGACTGGGCTGGGTTGATTGTGGAAAACACTGAAGTACTTTAACTATTCCCCAATATACCAAAACAACAAAGGTCCCTCTTTTTGAGGAATTTCACTGGTACTGCTAAGACCCAGAAACCACTGTCTCTGAAGAACTAAAGAAAAGCATTACACAAAGAGCAGTGAGCTGCCATTCACCACAGAGAAACTATGAAACAGAACAGGAGTAAAGGATGCCAGAGCTGGTCACATGCTAAGAGTGCATTGAAGTCAGGTGGATAGAAAAGGAAGCGTGTTGAGTGGACCCCCTGTGGTGAACTCTGATGATGACTGTGAGTGGTCTTTAGGCTGGGTGGGCACTGACAGGTTGTAATTTGTATCATGGAAGGGAATTCAGAATTAACGAGATCGAAGATCCATGAATATCTGTGTATAAGTGAGATGACTTCTAACAGTCATAGGATTCTCTAGGGTTTTATGAAAGATTCTGCCATAATTCAAGGATCATTGCTGGAGGAAATAATCTACTGCTATAAATAAAGGACAGACTATTCCAACTGCTAAAATTTGCTGAAAGCATTTTGGAAATTACCTTCGTCAATACAAAAGGTTTTGCATCAGAAATCAAATTCAGTGGAAGATAATTTCACTATATTCTTTTTTCATTTTCTAGGTTTAAAAGCATCATACTTCTGACTATAGTTCATTTTAGGCTTTATTTAAGACCTGAAATTTCTTTAAAACTCACTCACAAAAAATTCCCACCATTGTCTCTCAGCTTCTCATGCTGGATCTTCCTCAGTGTCATGCCCACTGACTGTGGGGGTTACCCAAGGTTCTGTCCTGTGCCTTCTCTTCTATTATTCTACTGGCAATCTCATCAGCTGCCATGGATTCAATGATCATTTCTATGAAGATGATTCTTAGATCTAACCTTAATCTCTTTCCTCACCTCCAGTCTTGCAACTCAAACTGCCTATTGAATCTTTTGAACAGGATGTCCCATAGACATCTTAAATTCAGCAAGTCCAAAACTCTTCCCTGCCAGACCCTTCCCTTTTCTTAGCTTTCCCATTATTGTTGAAAGTAGTACAACCAGACTCACAATATAGGAATTATCATTCCTCCCCCATATCTAATCAGTTGTCAAGTCCTATCAATTCTACTTTCATAACATTTCTACTATCATAACATATTCATCCCCCTTTTCCTCTGATATTGTCACCACTCTGGTGCCAACCCTCAATACCTCGGGGACTATTGTCAAATTTGCTGGTCTGTCTCCCTTCCTCAAAGTATCTCCCCATCCCAGTCCATCCTCTACTTAGCTGTCAGGATTAACCTTCCAAAACTGCAACTCCAGTGCCTCCTTATTATTTCCAGGATCAAATATAAAATACTCTTTGTGTCTTTTAAAGTCTTTTATAACCTGGCCCCTTCCTATCTTTCCAGTATTCTTACCTTTATGCCCCTCTGGGCTTTGCAATCCAGTGACATGTGGTTCTTTGGAGTTGCTCACACAAAGCACATTTCCCAAATCTGGCATTTTCATCAGCTTTTCCCCATATGACTAGAATTCTCTCCTCCTCCATATTCTTTTCTTGGTTTCCCTGGCTTCCTTCAATTCCCAGCTAAAATTTGACCTTCTATAAAAAGCCTTTGCTGATTACTCTTAATGCTAATACCTTCTCATTAGGATTACTTCCAGATTGTGAGCTTTCTTGACAGTGGGGTCTATTTTGTTATTGCTTTTTGCCTTTTTTGTATTCCCAGTGTTTAGCACAGTGCCTGGCATATATTGACTCAACTTCACTTGTGTCTCTTGGATTTTTATAGAATTAAAACTGAGAAAGCCAAAAGCCAACCAGGTTTATATTAAGTTTCTTGTCCTGCCTGTGAAATACAAACTTTGCTAATCTATCTTTTCCCAGACTAAGCATATGATTGTCCTACCTTATTTATTCAGGTTGTATTAAGTATGCCAATCTTCTCTAACTGATTTTACATATACTCATATGTTGCTTCTTTACATTTGGAGACATGGAGCCTGAAGAACATCTGGGCCCACAAAACAAAATTCAAGGTAATATATTTCTTCCTTTGGAAAGAGAAGCTTCACACTAGCACTCAGTATGTTACTGGTCTTTCCAGCCCCAATACCTTACTTATCCTTTCCAGGATAATTAGTGGGAAGAATTTCTCACTCCTGCCAGCTGGCCTCAAAACCATCATTCCTTTCACAGAACCATTTGCCCTGAGCATCACCCCACCTCTTATAATCTCACATTCAGCCTTGCCTCCAGAACCTCCCTTGCACTCTACCCTGCGAGAGATCAACTTGCAAGCAGAGACCATTTTATAAAAGGAAGTTTGGCACCGTCTTAACTCCTCAGTTAGTGGTACAAGGGACCTCTTTCTTTAATGCACTGGTTTGTTTCATGACAAAAATAGATTACGGGACCATAGTTGCCTTGTAAAATTAAGCTGTTTAGATTCTAATTCTATTGGTGTTGCCTTCACACACACACATTTACATTCCCTTGGTCCCAAACTGGAAGCACCTTTAGTTCTTATGAATTTAGGACTTATAATGAGAATCATCTTTTTCTAATACTATACAAAACACTTTTCTCTTAGTGCTGAGGCTTATCTCCTCATCAGCCCCTTTAAAAAGAAAGCACTTCTCATATGTTAATTCTTGGTTATTTTTAATAATCTTCTCTGTGTGTATGCATACACATTTGACTTTCTTTCTTTTGGAAAATTAAAATTTAAAAACAGTACCATACCTCTGAAGGTGTCAGGAAACATGCTCAAATATGGAAGGACTCCAAAATGTGCTTTGCCAACAAAGCGCCAGTAAAATTTGAAACGTAGGTTCAGACAAACTGGTAATGTTCCAAAATTCAAACTTAAAGAACTTCTTTATTCCAGTAAATCAGCTTCCCTGTAAATATCATCAAAACTATAAGGCTTTAATGACTAAGAGAGTATATGAGGAAGGGGGGGAAAGAAATAATTCTGAAGTGGATGGAAATGAAATAAAATAACTTTTAAAAACTCTTTGTAATTAAATTCCTCTATACCCAAACAGAAAATTTCTTTTCAGTGTTGCCTCCCTCTCTCTCCTGCTTAAAACATTATTAGAAATATCTCCTCAATACTCCTAACTGATGAGGAGTAAGTGAGATCCAGGGATGGGGTATGACAACTTTTTATTGACTGTAATTTACTGAACCCTAAAACTAAGTACAGGAGGCAGCTAAGTGGCTCAGTGGATACAGCACTGGACCCAGAGCCAGGAAAACCAGAGTTCAAATTCAAACTTGGACCTGGGTGTTCACTTAACCTCTGCCTGCCTTAACCCAATAAAGAAGAAAATGCTAAACTACTCTTAGTACCTTTGCCAAGAAAACCCCATGACAGTATGGTCCATGAGGTCACAAAACTGAATGACTGAACGAACAACAATAAATCTTGAGGGGCTGTGCTAGCTCTTAATATCCATGCTCAATAAATTTAAGTGTATAAAGATGTTCTGAACCCAAAAAGTTTGAAAACCACTGGTATAATGAATTTAACTTTAGTGAATAATAGTGAAATTCATTTCCACCCCCGCAAAAAAATCTATGAAAAGAAAGAAAAAAAAATCTCAGTTACCAGAAATCAAAGAGCTTCTACAATTATTGGTGTCTAGGAAATGAGGTAGACTCCTCTTGGGGTTCTGTCATAGTATAATGCTATTCATCTTTACTTGCAAAGTTATTTATCCCCACTTAACTCTATGTCACATTTTCATAACTAATTCTTTTAATAACATTCATCTAATATACCAATGTTCAACTGAAACAATCTAGATCGTAATGGTAATTTAATCCTTCCTAATATATGAGATACTTTTCATATCTGTTAAATATACCGAAGTGTTTAAAGGGTATAGAGTGCATCTTTTGAAATGGATACTCATTTTCTGATATGCAGCTGATGAAAGTATTTTATGACTGAAATTTTTAGTTTGACTTAGCAAGAGAAAATGCAAGGCATGAGTGAATACACAGCAAGCTCACACTAGTTTCTCACCTTCCTTGTGAAGGTTATGACTGCCCTTGCTATAAATGATCTCTCTCTCTTGTTTTATACCACTATATATTATTTTTTCTACTTGTGTACATGTACTCCTCCAAGTAGTTCCTTGAGGGAAGTAATTGGGTATTATACTTCTTCCAATCCCCTACAGTATGGATATTCAATGGAAATCTTAAACTCAATATATCTAAAACAGAACTCATCATCTTTCTTGCTAAAACCTCCCCCCAACTTCTACCTTTCTTATTATTATAGAGCACAACACCATCCTTTTCAGGCTCTTAACCTGAGTCATCTTGGATTCTCTCTATCTCTTACCCCCATATCACGCCATTGCCAAGGCCTTTCCATTTCACCTTTCTAACATCTCTTAAATATGCAAGTCACTGTTTAAGTTTCCTCATCTGTAAAATGAGCTAAGAGAAGGAAATGGCAAACCACTCTAGTATCTTAGCCAAGAAAACCCCAAATGGGGTCATAAAGAGTCAGACATGACTGAAACAACTGAACAAAAACAAAATGTTATACTAGCATTGAGATTAGACTCCCTAGCTACTCAGAGTTGATATAATTAAAGACATTACTAATAAACTGAGAGTATTTGGCAGAGAAAAAGTCTGACCTCTTGCAAAATCCAAGCTCCATATCTTTAGGTATGGGTCTCAGATCTCTCTCTTCAGTGTGACCAAATTTCAACAGTCTTTCAAACCAAATCTGCTGTAAAGTGTACCATTGTTTAAAAGCACTCCTCCCAAAGAGTACTGGAAACAAGGGGTTGATATGGCTTACTCAGGAAGAGTGATACCACCAATTAAAGAGACTAAGTTATACTTTAATAAGTATAAACTATGGACAAGGGTAGGAATCAAGATGGCACTGAAAGCCCACAACTGCTAAACCTCCAACAAAACCTTTCCTGAAAAATGGTCTACAAAATAAAAAAAACCTTTAAAATTCAGAGAGGAAAATTTTCCTTTAAAATGAAAATTGGTCTACTGGAAGCTAATGACTCCAGGAAAAATCCAAGAAACAATGAAACAAAGTCAAAAGACTGAGGGGAAAAATAAGAAATATTATGAAGGAAAAACAACTGGCCTGGAAAACATACTGAGTAGAAATCATTTAAGAATTATCAGACTACTTGAAAGCTATGTTCCAAAGAAAGAGCCTAGATATCATATCTCAAGATATGAAGACATTTCAAGAAAACTGCCTAGACATCTTAGATCCAGTTGGTAAAGTAGAAAATAAAAAAATACACCAGTCACTTCCTGAAAGAAATTCTAAAATTAAAACTCCCGGGAATATTGTAACCAAAATCTAGGGTTGCCAGATCAAGGTGAAAATAGTACAAGCAGTCCAAAAAAAAAGAAAAGAACCCAAAATATCATGGAGCCAGAATCACTGAATCACAAGATTCAACGTACACCACTATAATGGAGCAAAGGGCTTGGAATAAGATTTCTGTAAGGCAAAGGAACTAGAGTTACAACCAAACCAACAAAACGAGATGGCGGGGGCAGGAGAGAATGGACATTCCTGATGAAAAGACAAGAGCTGAATAAAAAATGTAACATTCAAAAATAAAACTCTAAAGAAACATAAAAAGATAAATGAATGAGAAATTATATTTTAACAAAGTTATACTGTTTATATTCCCATACAGAAGGTACATGGAACCCCTAAGAAAACTGTCATTGTCAGGGCAGTTAGAAAGAATCAACTTAGATAGCATGAGTCTGGATCTATTGCTTTGGGATGATATCAGAAGAATGAAAGAGTGAGAAAGAAGGATGCACTGGAAAAAGGGAGAAGGGAGAGGAAGAATGGGGAAAATTATCTTGCATTAAAAAAAGCATACAAGAAAGAGTTGTTATAATGGAAGATAAAATGTAAGAGGGCAGTGGGCAAGACTTGAAACACTCTCATCTGAATTCATCCAAAAAGGAAAGAATATACATAAAGAAACAGTTGGGTATAAAAATTCATCTTATCCAACAGAGAAATAGGAGGAGAAAGGGCTTACATAAAAAAAGGGAATGATAAAGTGAACAACAGATTACGGGAGGCAGGGGTCAGAAGCAAAACAATTTTTGGACAAGGGGATAGGGTAAAAAGAGAACAGGATAAATAAAAAAGAATAGAAAAAAGAGAAATACACTGTTAGCAATCTTAACTGTAAATAGAATGTCACCTACAAAACAGAAGAGGAAATCAAAGTGCTTTAGAAACCAGAATCCAACAATATGCTGTTATAAGAGACACACTTGAAACTGAAAGATACAAAAAGAATTAAAATAGGGTGTTGAAGCAGAATCTGTTATATTTCTGCTGAAGTAAAAAAAAAAAAAAGCTGGCACTGCAATAATAATCTCAGAACAGAAGCAAAAATAGACCTAATTAAAAGAGAAACTGCACTTCGCTTAAAGGTGCTATAGACAATGAAGTATTGAACATATATGCACCACATGTTATAGTGTACAAATTGCTGACAGGAATGTTAAAGGAGTTACAGGAGGGGCAGCTAGGTGGCACAGTGCGTAGAGCATTGGCCCTGGAGTCAGAAGGACCTGAGTTCGGATCCGGCCTCAGACACTTAACGCACACAGAAACAAAAACCTAGCCGTGTGACCTTGGGCACGTTACTAAACCCCACTTGCCCTCCAAAAAGCAAAAAAAAAAAAAAAAAGGAGTTACAGGAGCAAACAGGCAGTAAAACTATATGAATGGAGGACTTCAGTTTACCCCTTTAAGAACCAGATAAGTCTAACTATAAAATAAACAAGAAAGAAGTTAAAGAGATAGTAGAATTTTAGAAAAGTTAGATGTGATAGATCTTTGTAGAACATCAAAAGGGAATGGAAAGGAATAAACCTTACTATCAGCTGCATAGTGCACCTTCACAAAAACTGACCATATATTAGAGTATAAAAACTCACAAATGCAGAAAAGCAGAAACATAAATGAACCATTTTGGGATCATAATGTAATAGAAATTATGCTTAATAAAGGGCTTTTGAAGCATAAATTAAAAATGTAGTAGAAAATCAATATTTTAATCCTAAAGAATGAGTGTCAAAGAACAAATCACAGAGACACTGATAAATTAATTGAAGATGAGACAATGAGACAACATACCAAAATTTATGGGATATAGCCAAAGCAATACTTAAGGGACAATTTATACCTTTAAATGCTTACATCAATGAAAGAGAGAGAGAGAGAGAGAGAGAGAGAGAGAGAGAGAGAGAGAGAGAGAGAACACAAATCAATAAATTGAGAACTAAAAAAAAAAAGCCACAATGAATTAAAAACTTAAACACCAAAATCAAAGGTCAATTAATTAAGATAGATTAATAAAATTAAAAATTAAAAACCATCAAACTAATAAATGAAAGTAGAAGTTAGTTTTATGAAAACAACAATAAAGTGGACAAAATATTGGTTTCTTTGATTTAAAAAAATAAGAAAATGGGGCAGCTAGGTGGCACAGTGAATAGAGCACTGGCCCTGGAGCCAGGAGGACGTGAGTTCAAATCCAGCCTCAGACACTTAACACTTATTAGCAGTGTGACCCTGGGCAAGTCACTTAACCCAAAATGCCCTGCCTTCCCCCCTCCAAAAAGACAAAAATAAAATAAAATAATAAGAAAACCAAACTACCAGTAACAAAAATTTTAAAAAGAGAATATATGACCAATGAAGATAAAATCAAAGCATTAGGAAGTATTTTTATGCCAATGTTATGCCAATAAAACTGACAATCTAAGGGAAATGCATGAACACTTACAAATTTATAAATTACCTAGCTAATAGAAGAAGCAGAATACTGATAACTGCCCCCCGACCCCGGAAAAAAACAAACGAACCCTGAACAAGTCATAAAAGAACTTCCTAGTGGGCAGGAGGCAGGGGAACCACCCAGAACTGGATGTATTTACAAGCAAATTCTACTAAACATTTAAAGAATAATTAATTGCAATAATATATAAATTGTTTGGAAAAAAAGAGGTAAAGGGTAAAGAAGGAGTCCTACCAAATTCCTTCAATGACACATTATGATTCTGATGCTTAAGTCATGGAGAGCAAAAAAAAAAAAAGCAAGAGAGAGAGAAAAGCTACAGACCAATTTCTTTTTTTTTTAAACAAATGCTTTATTAACTTCTGTTTTACATCATTCATTTCCGCCAGATTTTGAGTTACAATCATTTCCCCCCATTATTCCCCTACCCAACCTCCCAGAATAGCAATCCCACAAGATATCGCTTCCTCCAATCTGCTCTCTCCCATACCTTCTCCCATACCCCCTTCGACTTTTCCATTAGAGGAAGGTGAATCTTTGTGTCCCAATGCCTACACATCTTATCTCCCAATTATAAGCAAAAGAGTATTAATAATAGTATTTATATATATTTGAAACATTTAATGTTAAGACCTCGAATTTCAGATCCATTTCCTTCCTCCCTTGTCACCCATTCCCTCTGGGGAGATAAGTAATTCAGTATATGTTGTACATGTCTAGCAATGCAAAACATTATCATAGTAGATATATTGTACAAGGCTGCTTATAATTCCCTCCCACTCATCCCACCCCCCACCTGGTCCATTCCCTACATGATCCTGTCCCTCTTCTATAGTGGGTACTTCCAACCTCCCCTCCCCCCAAGGATGCCCTCCCATCCATCATCCCTCCTCTCATCCCCCTTCCCCCTATTCTGCTGCAGGTTGAGATATCCCATTTAGTATGTATGTCATTCTCTCCCTGAACCAAATTCAATGAGAATGTGGTTTTGCCTTTTTTGCCTTCCTATTCTCCCCCTCCCTTGCAACCACTTCCCCTTGCTTCTTCTACATGAGATAGTTTACCCTACCCTGTCTCTCCCCATCTCCTCTTGCCACTTTCCTCTCTCACCTCATAATTTCATCCCTTGAGTATTCTCCCTTCCCAACAAATTCAACCTATGCCCTCTATCCATATATAACTGTAACCATATACACACACATTCACATATGTATTCATATGACCACACCCCCTTCTTCCATTATTTTCATAGTGAGAAAGATATCATCAGTCACAGTTATTGCTTTTCCATATAGGAATGTAAATAGTTCAACTTTGGTAAGTTCCTTTTGATTTCTTTTCCCTGATTACCTTCTCAGGCATCTCTTCCTTCTTGTGTCTGGATGTCAAATTTTCTATTCAATTCTGGTTTTTTCCTCAATAATGCTTGAAAGTCCTCTATTCCACTGAATGACCATATTTTCCCCTGAAACAAAATACTCAGTTTTGCTGGGTAGGTGACCCTTGGGTTCATTCCCAGTTCTTTTGCCCTCTGGAATATCATATTCCATGCCCTTCTATCCCTCAGTGTAGAAGCTGCCAGGTCCTGGGCTATTCTGATTGTGTTTCCACAATATTGAAATTGTTTCTTCCTGGCTGCTTGTAGTATTTTCTCCTTGATCTGGGGATTCTGGAACCTGGCTATAATATTCCTGGGAGTTTTCTTTTTGGGATCTTTTTCAGGAGGTGATCGGTGGATTCTTTCAACCTCTATTTTGCCCTCTGGATCTAAAACATCAGGGCAATTTTCCTTGAGAATTTCTTGAAGGGTGATTTCTAGGTTCTTTCTTTGATCATGGCTTTCAGGTAGTCCAATAATTTTTAAATTGTCTCTCCTGGATCTATTTTCCAGGTCAGTGGTTTATCCCATGAGATATTTCACACTGCCTTCTAATCTTTCATTTGTTTGGATCTGCTTAACAGCATCTTGATTTCTCATAAAGTCATTAGCTTCCATTTGCTCCAGTCTAACTCTGAAGGAATGAATCTCCTCAGTGAACTTTTGAGATTCGTTTTCCATCTGGCAAATTCGACTTTTTAAGGCAATCTTCTCCTCATTGCCCTTTTGGGCCTCCTTTGCCATTTGAGTCAGTCTATTTTTTAAGGTGTTGTTTTCCTCAGTCAAGCTGTTGACCCTCATTTCATACTTTTCCTGCATCCTTCTCATTTCTCTTTCCAATTTTTCCTCCACTTCTCTTATTTGATTTTTAAAGCCCTTCTTAAGGTCCTCTATGGCCTGCAACCCGCTCATGTTTTCCCCTGGGGCTTTTGGAGCAGGACTTCTGACCTCACAGTCCTTTTCCCACTCTATGCCCCCAAAATAGGAGTCTAGGGTTGCCTTTTTCTGTTTCCTTTGCCTTGGCAAGTTGCCACTTAATTACTTGACTTTTGGGCTTGTTGCCACACTATGGCTTTAAGGCCAGATAGAGGAATTTTCATCCCGAATGTGTGGGGGGCAACTTCCGTTTCTGGCAAGCTGTAAACCCACCCACGACTTCCACCCTAGATCACAATCCAGATCCAGGGAGGTTAAAGCAAGAGCAATTACCCCCCAAGACTGATCGCTGGATCTCCCTACAATTCGCAGGCCAGGAGCTGGAGCTGCCTCTGAAAACTACAAAATGGCGTGTCTCCTCAGCAGCTTCTAGCCCCCAGGGGAGGGAGCTGACGCATTCCCCAAATACAGGTCCCAAAGTCCATAGGACACTAACCTCTTACTTTGTCCTAGGCATGTCTATGTTGATAATTCTGGAGTTGCCACAGCTGCTGGTGTTCTGGGGTCTCTCCAGCCGGCTGCTGGCCCTGCCGCCCTAAGGCTAAAACCTGGGCTCACGGGGACCTGGGCTCCGCTCGGCTCGACTCCCTGCGCTCTGCGTGCTGCCAGCTCCCAGAGTGCTGCACTTGTCCTTCCTGCAGGGCTGCTGGGCTGTCCTCAGCGGGAGGTTAGCTTCTCTGTGTTGTTCTGTGGGTGCTGGGGCTCCAGAAGTTGTTCAGAGTCCCCTTTTACATAGTTTGCGGGGAATCTGGGGGCAGAGTGGCTTGGATGAGCTGTTTCTACTCCGCCATCTTGGCTCCGCCCCCCTACAGACCAATTTCTTTAATGAATATAAATGTAAACGTTTTAAATAAAATACTAGCAAGGGATTTTAATAACATATTCACAAACATCATATGCTAGGACCAGATTGGATTTCTTTTTTTTTTTAAACAAATGCTTTATTAACTTCTGGTTTACATCATTCATTTCTGCCAGATTTTGAGTTACAATTTTTCCCCATTTTTCCCCTACCCACCATCCCAGAATAGCAGTCCCACAGGATATCCCCTCATCCAATCTGCTCTCTTCCATATCTTCTCCCATACCCCCTTTGACTTTGCCATTAGGGCAACGTGAATCTCTGTGCCCCAATGCCTGCACATCTTATCTCCCAATTACATGCAAAATAGTATTAATAATAGTATTTATATATCATATTATATTTCTATCAGGAACACAGGGCTGATTCAATATTAGGAAAACTATAAGCAAAATTCACCATATCAATAATGAAAACATCAAAAATCATATGAGAAATCAACAGATGCATAAAAGGTTATAAAAGGTTCCCATTCTGACTAAAAACACTAGAAAGCATAGTAATAATTGGAGCTTTTCTTAAAATGATTAAACAATGTCTATCTATAACATTTGTAATGGGAAGAAACTGGAAGCCTTTCCAATTAGATTGGGGTGAAGCACAGGTGTCAATTATCACTGTTACTATTCAATATTTTAATAGAAACGCTAACTATAGCATTAAAACATGAAAAAGAAATTGAAGCACAAACAATGAGACAAAACTATCACTTTTTACAGATAATGATTGTTTACTAGAGAGTCAACTAAAAAACGACTTGAAACAATTAACTTTAGTAAAAGTGTAGGATATAAAATAAACCCATAGAAATCATTAGTATTTCTGTGTTTTGCCAACAAAACCCAGCAGGAAGACAGAAACAGAGAAATTCCATTAAATGATTGCAAATTGAATAAAATTGTTGGAGTCCACCTGTCCAGACACACCCAAGAACTATAATTACAAAACATTACTCACACAAATAAAGACAGATCTATACAACTGGAGGGGCAGTGGATAGAGTGCCAGGCCTGAAATCAGGAAGACTCACCTTCCTGAGTTCACATCTGGCCTCAGACACTTACTATCTACGTGACCTTGGGCAAATCACTTAACTTTGTTTCCCTCAGTTCCTCATCTATAAAATGATGGGGAGAAGGAAATGGCAAATCATTCCAATATCTTTGCCAAGAAAACCCCTGATTGGGTCATGAAGAGGTGGACATGACTGAAATGACAACAAAAACAAGTGAAAAAATATTAATTGCTCATGGATAGGCTGAACCAATATAATAAAAATTACAATACTGCCTAAGTTAATTTGTTTATTCATGCTATACCAATCAAATTACCAAAGAATTACTTTATAGAGATAGAAAAAAATAATAACAAAATTCATCTGGAGGCACAAAAGGTCAAGAATATCAAGAGAGTGGTGGCTAGGTGGCACAGTGAGTAAGAGCGCTGGCCTCGGAGTTGGGATGACCCAAGATCGAATCCGGCCTCAGAAAATAAGCACACACACATAAATAATGACTAGCCATGTAACCTTGAGCAAGTTACTTAACCCCAATTGCTTTAAAAAAAAAAAAGAATATCAAGAGAATGGAAAAAAAATGTAAAGGAATGTGGTCCAGTAATACCAGAAATCAAACCTATACTACAAAGTGGTGATTATTAAAACAATTTGGTGTTGGGTAAAAAATAGGGTGGTTGATCAATGGAACAGATTTGATAAACAATAAAGAGAAATAAATGAGTATAAATCCAAAGATCCCAGCTATTGGAACAAGAACTCAATATCTGACAAAAACTACTAGCAAAACTGGAAAGTAGTTTGGCCTAAATTAGGCATAATAAATCAACATCTCATACCATATACCAAGAGAACCTCAAAATGGGTGTCACCATAAGCAAATTACAAGATGGTTAATGTGGAAATATGCTTTGCATAACTTCATGTGTCTTTGCATTTCTTGCCTTCTCAGTGGCTAGCGCAGGGAGCCGAAGGGAGTTAAAGAATTTAGAACTAAAAATTAAAGTTAAGAAAAATTAAAAATAAATAAATGAAATCCTAGGCAAGATGGGGTCATAAACATTAGGTGTACTCATTAGGAGAATGTAGCACTGGTTCACCATAAACTAAAGTATAAAGGAACAGCACTGAGGGAAAAAAAAAAGGAGTGGGGGCCAGTGGATATCTTGGGCTCTGAAGGATCTGGCTCTTGTCCTGTCAACCTTTGTAGGGTCTTTGCTATCTTGTCTTATGGGAGCCTGGGCAACACAAATTGTTTAAAGGTGTAGAACGTCCTGCTGCATGGGATGGTGATTATTATGGCCGCAAAGTACAAGCAGCATGCTTATGGAACAAAGTTGAGTGGGTTTTTCTTTACATCATTGTGGTCACTCTGCCTTCTGCTTTCTTATTTTGCTTCATATTCATGTCCTCTTGAGGATCAAAGAAACCTTCTAAGACTGCTCAAGTCTTAAGAGGCTCTCTGCCTTGATAGAAGACAGTCTTGATCTCCAAGGCTATCAATTTCCTGCTTAATACTTTATGCTATTGAGGCCCCAAGGGAACAGAGGCCACCCTCTGAGCCTTACTAATTAGGGATTAGAGGCTATAAAAAGTAGAATTCAGTCTTGGCCATCTTCAGACACAGTACTAGAATTATAGACCTACTTAAGTAGGCCTGAAAATACCAAAGGTATAAATGACATGAGTTCATCTCAGGGGTAAAAGGATGATGTTCCCTGGGCATTTGGTGAAGTTGCACTTACTTCTGGTTGATGTCCATTGCACTAAGACTTCTGAACACACGACAAAATCCCAACCTGTGATATTTTGTAGTATGTCTTCACATGTATTTTCTCCATTTGGTTTACTATATGAAGTGTGCCATATAATGCTATGTACTATGTCCTTGCATTGACCTATATATTTGCCATACTGTGTGCATAATTTATATGTTAGAGATTTCACAATTTGGTAAAATGTCCATGGTTCTGTAACATGTATAAAGTAATAGTTATTTTCAATGGACACCTATAAAATGTACTTAAGCACCTTGTATAATATGCAAGGACTACAGATTCTTAAACAGGATTGGTTAGAGTAATCTGACAGCAGTCACAAGATGGCCTTCTCCTCAGTGTTTTCTAGTTTTCTCATCCTGGAGCACCCTTCCTAGCCATCCTGCCCCCTCCCCTGCCTCATCCCAATGTTGAGCTCTCCGATAGTCTCCATTTGCAATATGGGCCCAGGCCAAGCTATGTTTATTCCCTTCCTAGCTATGTTTCTGACTCTACTGACTCTCCCACTAAGCCCTTCCTTTCCCTTCAGCCTCCTTTTCATGCATTCTCTTTTCCCATGAGAATCTAAGCTTCTTCATGGCACTGAGGGACCTTTTTCCTTTTCTTTCTATTCCTGAGTGCCCAGTAAACAATAAATGCTTGTTGTCTTCCTGATTGTTTTTTTTTTTTTTAAACTTCAGAGTCATTTGCATGGCTGGATACCAGTTACTGGGAAGCAGGAAGAATCTGAAAGGGTGAAAACAAAGGGGTAAGTGTGTTTATCCACAGCCTCAGAAAGACTGAGCAAGCGGTGTCTAATGTGCTGGAATGGTACATCTGTGAGATAAGAAAGGAAATCATTGAGTCTAACTCAACTAGGACCAAGGGCTAGAGACCTTCACTGGAAAAGATGAATCAATCATCACATATCTGCCTTTTACAGTATTTGTTGTTCAGTCATCTCAGTCATATCCAGCTCTTTGCAACCCATTTGGGGTTTTCTTGATAAAGATAATGGAATGATTTGCCATTTCCAGCTCATTTCACAGATGGAGAACTGAAGCAAACAAGGTTAAGTGACTTGCCCAGGGTCACACAGCTAGGAAATGTCTGAGGCCAGATTTGAGTTCAGGAAGATGAGTTCAAATGACTTACTTCAGGCCTGGTACTCCTTCCACAGCCCTCTTGTAGAATAAGAGGGTAGGGGTGGTGAGGCTATTTCACAAAACACTTAAGATTGGCTGACTAACATGAGCCATGTGGTCAAGGTGGCTTCATTCTAAACCTTCTCTGGGGTAGAGCAGTTAAGTGAATAGCTGCTAAGAGGCTTGAGGAGCAATGGCAGTGCAGGATGGTGGAAAAACATAGAGGGCAACAGGAAGGGTCACAACCTCAGCAGATGACAGCTATGGTGATGGAACAGCACAGCAGGGAACTGCCCAGTCTCATAACCATGAATTTTCCAGAAACTTGTTCCCATTCCCACTGATAATGCTTTAATTGCCTAACATTCCCTTAATATTTACTTCGTCATTCTATTAAGCTAAATGCTTTTGAAATGATCAAATTGATTCTGTCCTTTTTAAATCGATCCTATTGACAATTAATTGATTTTGGCCAGCTAGTGCCTAAGTCACCATTCTTTGTCTCTGAAATTAGTTTAGAAATTCAACTGAGTCAAGTTTAGAAATTCAGTTCTCAGGGGTGGCTAGGTGGCACAGTGGATAAAGCAATGGCCCCGGAGTCAGGAGCCCCTGAGTTCAAATACGGCCTCAGACACTCCACACTAGCTGTGTAACCTTGGGCAAGTCACTTAACTCCAATTGCCCTGCCCTTCCCCCAGCAAAAACAAAAACAAACAAAAAAAGAAATCCAGTTCTCCTGCTAAGCACTGTTCTATTCATGCCTCAAAGAAATCTGTTATTCTTGAGGGATACAGTTGAATACCAGGGAGTCTGGTCTACTATCCATACCGCCTAGCTATCTTTTAAGGATGTCACGGTTTGTTATCCAAAGAAATCTAGTTCACTATCTCTAACCTTGAAGTGAACTCAAACAATCAACATTTCTTAGTCACAGGAGAGAAGGAGGAGGGTGTTAGCCCCTCATTCCCAATTTCCAACCAATCATATGACTATGTGATTTTCCCATGCCTCAGCTCTGTAACCAAGTCATAGTGATTTTACCATTCACATCTAATTCTTTTAACCAATCATTAATTTGTTTCCATCCTACAGTCATGTTCTGTGCTCTGTACTCCCTAAAACTATAAAAAGAGCTGTCCCCCTCATTTGGGGCCTTAGTTGGGAAAACGGAGATCCTATTTATTGGTAAATTTATGTTTTACTAATAAATTGATCATGCTTGGAACTTTGTGCCTTTTGACTGTTAAACTTTGCTATTTAATTCACATTCCTATTTGGTCTGTACTTGCTGGGGGCTACAAATAAAGTATTGGCCCCTTTAATGTACTGTTACATTTTTATTTTACCTTCTCCATTTTTTGTGAGTCTTTAATGGTTAAAAATTTTCCAGTTTATATACTAAACCACTGATTCTCCTTTCAAATTTTTCACTAACAGTTTTATGTTTTTACCTTACTTCTTCCTTAAAAGCATTTATTAAGTTTGTTAATCAATCAACAAGCATTTATTAAGTGCCTACTATGTACCAGGTACTATATTAGGAGTGGGATACAAAGACAAATGTTAAAAAATCTCTGCCCTTGAGTAGTTTACATTATTTCTTTTATGGGGAGGTAACATGCATACCTATGTATGTAATTTTAAAAAGAACAAAGTAATTTCAGACACAAGACACCAGCAGCTGGGATGTACATGAAGAATGTGATGCTTAAGTTGAATTTTTAGGGAAACCAGGAATTCCACAAGGTTGTTGTGAAGAGTTTTAAGTGCCAAACAGAGGAACTTGCATTTGATCTGAAAGGTAACAGAGAGCTAGTAGAGTTTATTGACTAGGCAGGCAACATAATTGGAACTGTTCATTATGAAAAATGACTTTGGTCCCTGTGAGAAGGATGGACTGGAATGGGAAGAAACTTGAGGCAGGCAGACCAATTAGGAAGCGAATTCAATAGCCCAGGCAAGTGGTGATCAGGGACTAATCTGGAATCATAGCTATGTGAATGGAAGGAAGCAAATGGAGATAAAATCTGCAAGATGCAGCAACTTCTTGGATCAATGGGGTGAGAGTGAAGAACTGAAAATGACAAGATGGTTGTGAACCTGGATGACCAGAAGGGAGGTGAAACCCCTGAAATGAGAAAGTTAGGAAGAGGGGAGGGACAGCATGTCAAGGCGTCATGGGAAGGGGAAACGAGGAAGTGCATTAAGGTTTGAACTGGCCTCTACTGGAACTGGGACAGAAAATCAATTGCTGCTGCTGTTGTTCATTCATTTTTCAGTTGTGTCCAGCTCTTCATGACCCCACTTGGGGTTTTTTTTTTAGCAAAGATACTGGACTGGTTTGCTATTTCCTTCTCCAGCTCATTTTACAGATGAGGAAACAGGGTTAAGAGACTTGCCCAGGGTCACACAGTAAGCATCTGGGGCCAGATCTGAACTCAGAAAGATGAGTCTTCCTGACTCTAGGCCTGGCACTCTATCTACCTAGCTACCCTAGAGAATCAATTAGGTAGGAGTCAAAGGATTTATTACCTGACTGCATTGATGGCCCAGTTGAAATTAAGAAACATAGGGGCGGCTAGGTGGCGCAATGAATAGAGCGCCGGCCCTGGAATCAGAAGGACCTGAGTTCGGAGCCGGCCTCCGACACTTAATCCGCACAAACAAAAACCTAGCCGTGTAACCTTGGGCAAGTTACTTAACCCCAATTGCCCTAAAGGGGCGGCTAGGTGGCGCAGTGAGTAAGAGCGCCGGCCTCGGAGTTTGGATGACCCGAGATCAGATCCGGCCTCAGAAAATGAGCACCCACGCATAAATCAAATGACTAGCCGTGTAACCTTGAGCAAGTTACTTAACCCCAATTGCTTTTAAAAAAAAAAAAAAAAAGAAATTAAGAAACATAAATCTGTGGTGGAGCCAGGTAGCATAGTTGTGTGTATGTGTTTTCTTTCTGTAGCACTAAGAAATACATGAGCAGAAGTGGAGGAGACAATTTGGGTGTAATCCAGGCTGAGGTCTGACAAGGCACGAGGGGCAATAGGTCAAGGGAGCAAAAGGATTAAAGTGTAGAAGATAGTGTAGAGCTGAAGTGGTTAATCACTTGGGGACTTCTTTTCATTCCAATCATCTTTTCCAGGGTTTGGTTACAGTTATTACATAATCATTCTCTTCTGTAGGTTCTTCACTGCGTTTGTATACATTTTTTTTACTATATTTCTTCATTGTATTAAGATTTTATTTTATTTTATTGCAAGGAAAGGGCATTTATCCATTTCTTCAGTCTCTGGTTTCTCTGTCAAGATTTTCTGCTGATAGTTCTTTCCTTTTCTTTCTTTTCTATGGTTCTTTTAACTTTACTCGGCTCATTTCTTGCTACTTTGAAACGATTTGAGAAAAAAGGAAATGAGTTAATAGGTAATCCCTGCCTCAACAATGTTACCAGAAGCCCAGTGTCAGTTATTTACTTAATCTATTTATTGTTCAGTAAACGAAGAGTCCCGTAATTTCAGAACTCAATGGGACACATATTATACTAATACTAAAGGTACTCTCATCACAGTACCAAGTAATAATAATACTACTAAAGTTATAAGTACCTTATGGAACTCATATGGAACTTACAAAGAACTTTCACATCTGGCATCTGTATTGCCTGTCACTATCTGCCCTATTTTGCCGATGAAATCTTATCCATTTTTCGAAGTCCAGCTCAATGAATCCTTCCCTAATAACCCTGGTCAGAAATGATTTTCTTTCCTCCAACCTCACCTAGTAATTTGTCCCTCTCTCCTGCTTTCTCAAATTTTAGTTTACAATTAATGCACATTAAATGTGTGTATGTATCATATTCCTTTTGTTACACTTCAAGCTTCATAAAAAAAGACATATTTTAATTGTCTTTGTCACTCCCCAGGGTCTAAACACAGTCCTTTGTATACAGTAAACTTAAGTTTCCATAAAAACAGCAGGGTAGACAGAATGAGTATTATTTCCTTTTACAGGTGAAGAAACTGAAGTAGAGGGAAATTAAATTACTCGGTTAAGGACATATAGCTAATAAATGGGAACACTGGGAACAGGATTCAGGTTTTGTGATTCATATTCCAATATACAAATACTACTTTATAGCCTCTATACATAACTTATGAAAATGATGATATTAAACACAAGACCATAAAAGAATTTGTTTTTTAAATGATGAAGAAAAGGAGCAAGTATGTATTCCTACTTAGAAGAAAATAGGTTATGATACAAAAATAAGAGTAATCATATTATTTCATCCTTGCCTCCCTGTCAAAAATAAATAACTATAGAGGTATTCCAAGCAAAAGGCTTTAGTCGCTGATTATGCACTACCTGTCTTGCCTTTAAGTACCTCCCTTCATAGTGAAAGAAGCATTTGAGTTGTGTTCTGAGACTGTGTTTGCTCGCAGGGTAGCAGGAAGGAACATGGCCTCCCCAGCCCTGTGGCAGGTTAAGCAGTCTGATTGAACATTGCTGCTAATTAAGGGCTCTTCTTATTTGGCAGGACCACCTAAGTATCTTCTGCACTTGTTCATGACAACAGTACCTCACTCAGAAATTAACTCTTGATGAGTGCAGACAGCGGGCCCAGCTGGTCCTCTCAAGTCTCCCCAAGTACATAAATGAAGTATAATAAGAACACTGCTGACTGCCAAGGGTAGAGGGACTATCCGTGACCTCTGAGTAAAAACCAGAGTATACTTTTACATTGACTTAATTTTTGGCACTGGGGATACATAATGCAGCTGGGAACAATGTGAACAGGACTAAAATAATAGAAGATGGTACAGAGATCAGAATCAAATATTTGTTTTATTAAGTAAGCCCCTCTACCTCAAACCAAAAAGTCTATTAACAAAATCTTTCAATAACTTGAGAAACTATAGTTTTCAATTGGTAAATCACTTTATTAGAGTGTGTTTTTATTAAAATGTTACAGTTCATGGACTATGTCACAAGATAAAAAAAGATAGCCAAGTACAGTTGTCAATATAGTTTGAAAATTAACAACTGTTTCACTCAAGTCAGAAATGTATCAATCAATCAACCAATCATCAAGCATTTCATTTATTAAGTAAGTACTTACTATTCTCCAGTCACCGTGCTAGGCAACAGGAATACAAATTATAGGAATTTTATATACTAACTTTTTATAGAAGTCGACATTCTCAGATCTACTATTATAATTTGGTGGAGCAAGAACACTTTAAAAATACTTATTTCAAAAAGTAGGTAGTGTCCCTCCTCTATAGCTATGGAAATTAAGGCAAAGAAAGATGTTACAGGTTATAGGTTAAATCAGTAGTAGAGGTAAGACTAACAAAGAGTTCAATACACTACAATCTAGACTATCTCATGTGCCCACTTTTATCTGTATATTTTTTAATGGAGCAAGGAAGAAAATAAAATAGACTAATATGCATCCAATACTAGTGTTGAGTGCACAGTGGAGATGAGGGTTTAGTAGCCAGTTGCCAAATGATCCTGTTGATAGTTCTGACAGAAAAGGTTCATTAAGCCAGAGGGCACACCAACATAGCAAAAAGTCATCCTTATTTTATAGCTGAGAAAACTCAAGTTCAAGGAGGTCAGATGACATTTTCACAAAGCCTGAAATAAGTGGTGGAACTGGGAACCATATCCAAGTGTTCTCCTCACTCTCTGCCCCTGCTCCCCACCTTCTGCCTCCAGATCAAAGATTCCAGGTCCAGGGATCTCTCCATTAAAGACATCCTGGCTCCACATATCTCTAAAGTCAGGCATCCCCTCCCCATAAGTCTGGGGATGACATAGGCCAATCCCCTGGTAGTTTAAGTCTGATGTGGTAACAAAATGAGATGTGTGTGAATCATTTGCTTAACAAATGAAGGCTTACTTAACTATAGCACAGAAAAGATAGAGAGGCAAGGAAATGACAGCTAGTTCAGGGAGACAAGGTTCCCCTCAAACCATATCTGAACAACCTTTTAAATTCCAAGACCTGTCCTTCATCCACCACGCTGCCTCTGAAAGAACTACTGAGCATTGAAAACTTCAGGGACCAGGGTAAAGGAACCATCTGTTTAAAAGACGGAAAATGAAAGAAATACCCAACCGGAAAATCTTCACAGAGAAACCAGAAACTAAGTGATCTTCCTCTGCAAAAATTTTTTAAAAAGTACAGTGGAGAAAAATCATGGGATGAATAAAAGTAATAACAAACCTTGAGAATTTAATGAAAATAACTACACTTAAGTGCCCAGAAAAGAGAACTGGAACTACAAGAAGCCCCAGAGTGATTAATCCTACACTATCCACCACTCTTTATCCTCTGTCCCCTTAAACGACAACACTTGATGAGAGGAGGATCCAGTGGAATGGGAGCAGAACCAAGAACTATACCATTTTGTACCTGTGTGGTTCAAAGTAAAAATGAGAAGACAAGATGCTGCCCAGCATGACCTGCCCTGCAAATCTGAGTTTAACCACAAATGAAAAAAAAAAAAGACATTCAATAATAATGAGGCATTTGGAACATTTTTAGGAAGGATATAAGAACTGAAGAGATTACTTCCTTCTCAATGACCCCAAACAACAAAAATGCAGGAGGAGTGAATAAAGGCAGCAGCTAAGAACAGCAACAGCAGTGCAGTGACAGGAGAGAGACTAAGTTTCCTCCTAAAGGGACAAAAGGAGAGAGAGATGAAGGCAGAAGTCTGGCTGCAGGAGCAGTTAAGAGGAGGGCCTGGGACACGAGCTACAGGTGAATCAATGTCTGTTTTTATTTGGGGTGGGGAGGAGGGGGATGGCGACCTTACAAAATGGGAGGGACAGGACGACAGAAGACTATGTGGTATGCTAAGGTCCAATCAAGAGCTGGCAATGAGGGGTAGTCACCCCTGTGGTTTTAGAAAGAGAACCACTTATAGGGCAGTGGGTGAGGAGAAGGGAAGGATGGAAAAAGGGGAGGGAGAAGAATTCTTTCTTTGGAGGCAGGAAGGTTCCACTGATGATCCTATAGGGAAAGAGAGATGGAGAATGCTCTGGGTGCGGCCCAAGGGATTTGTTGATTGAAAAAGTCTATTTGTCCTAATGTGGAGTTGGAATGCCTAGGGGGCAACTGGCACCTGGGGGACTAGAAAGTCATGGATCCAGGGAGGAGATTTTGAAGCAAATACAGGGAAAATGGTAACCAAGGGAGGGTATAGGAGAGTGGTTGGCTGTGTAATCAGGGGTATGGTAGGGTAGGGGAATGGAGTAGTGCCCTCTCTGACACCTGAAATATTTGGCATTATTCTGAAAGTGAGGCACAACAGAACAGGGGTCCTAAACCTTTATCATATTGTTCAACGTCTGGAAGTACTAGTCCCCCTTGTTCCTATTTCTTTTAATCATTTCCTGTGTGTGTGTGTGTGTGTGTGTGTGTGTGTGTGTGTGAGAGAGAGAGAGAGAGAGAGAGAGAGAGAGAGAGAGAGAGATTCCAAACCGTTATCAGATAAATTTGTATATATTTTACTAGAAATTTTAATATACTTACATAAATGTACACACAAATATGCCTATATATGTGTGTACACATATAAAATAAATATGTATGTATATATAAAATAGTCATTCACCCAAAAATAAGTGGTTAAAGCACATGTAAAAACAGCTCTCAAATAAAGAATCGCAAAGTAAAAGAATACTTTAAATCACTAATAATAAAATGAAAATTAAAATAACTCCAAGTCTTCAGCATATAGCCTGCAAATAAGCAAAAATGACCAAAAATATGGCAATAATCAATGTTAGAAGGACTATGGAAATAAAGACACAGAAATACATTGTTGGTGGAGCTCTTAAATGGGACAACCATTTTCAAAAGCAATTTGGAATTATGCAAATAAGACGAAAAGTATTTGTATGCCTACCCCTTTGAACCAGAGACTCCATTACTGGGTTTATACCCCAAGGAATCCATCAATAAGAAGCAAGTCCCCACTCCAAAATATTGACAGTAGCACTTTTTGTGATAGCTAAGAACTGGAAACAAAATAGGTGCCATCAGTTAGGGAATCACTGAACAAATTTTGGTACATAAATGTAACAGAATACACTGTGCTACAATAAATGATGTGTGTGATGAATACAGGGAAGCATGGAAAGATCTATATAAACTGATGCAGAGTGAAGTAAGCAGAGCCAAGAAAACAACATACACAGTAACTGAAGTCATTTCAGTCTTCTCTGACTCTTCATGACCTCATCTGAGGCTTTCTAGGCAAAGAAAGTGGTTTGCCATTTTCTTCTCCAGTTCATTTTACATATAAGGAACTGAAGCAATCAGCGTTAAGTGACTTGCCCAGGGTCAAACAGCTAGTAAGTGTCTGAGATGAAATTTGAACTCAGGTCCTCCTGATTCCAGGGCCAGAGCTCTATCCACTGTGCCATCTAGCTGCCCTACATAGTAACTTCAACCATGTAAATGAAAAAAAAAACAAAACACACAATAAAAAAAATCAAAATAAATGCAACAAAATTGTGAAGATCAAGCAGGACTCAAATGAAGAAAAATGAGGACACTCTCTACAACCCCATCTGTATTCACGGGGTATCAACAGGCATTACATATTGCACATGTTTTTGTGCTTGTTCAATTTATCAGTTGTTTTCATTTTTTTCTCTCTCTAAAACATACTATTTGTTATATAGGATGGCTCTTGGGAGAGGGTGGGGAAGGGATACTTGGGACAACTATGATGATGTAAGAAACAGAACATATCAACAAAAACTCATCAAAAAAGGGGTATTTAACTACTTACATTAAAAGGAGAGGAGTTGAGTGTTCTCTCATTAGGGATCACAGAGAAAATCTAATTAGAAAAGGACTGGGCATGGTTCTGTTATATCAGGAGCATGTTAAGAGCAGAGGACAGAAGGGAGAAAGAGGAATACACTGGGGGGAAGGGAAAAGGTTAGGAAAATTATGGAAAATTATCTCACATAATCAGAGTGCCTAAGTAGATATCTATACAAAGAAGTGAGGGAGAATGAAGGGAAAGGCTGACACTCAAAACTCTCTCTCATTTGAACTGGTCAAAGGAGGGAAGAACACACACACACACACATTAGGGTACAGAAATACATTTCACTCAACAGGGAAATAGAAGGAAAGAGGAAAAGGAAGAATTAGAGGGAGGGTAGATCAAGGGAAGGATTAGTTCTAAACCAAACAAGTGCTAACAAAGGTTGTACAAAAATATTTATAGCTCTTTCTGTGGTGTCAAAGAATAGGACTCTCAGAGCATGTCCATCAACTGGGGAATGGCTGAACAAACTTTGGTACAGAACTATGATGAAATAGTATTGTGCTGCAAGAAATGATGAAGAAGATGGCTAGAGGGAAACCTGGCAAGACTTGTAGGAACTGATTGGGAGTGAAGTGAACAAAACTAGAATAATTTATACAATGAAAACTATATGTTAAAGATAAAGAACTTTAGAAGAATTAGTTACTATGATCTATGTAATGATCAGCCATGGTTCCAGAGGACTCATGATGATACATACTACCTACCTCTTGATAGGCAAAGGACTCAGAGTGCAGAATGAGACATATATATTTTGGGTGCATATATACACATACACACACAGGAATTTTGTTTTTAATTTGTTCTCCATTTAGTGGGTGGGTGAGAAGGAGAGAAGGCAGATTTTTGCTGATTAATAAAAATAAAATACAATTAAAAATAAATGCTAGTTGACTTGACTCATCATTTTATATAACTAATCTCCCTCTTTCTCTAGCTTCTCTATTTCTGTCAATGGTACACCCATTTTCAAAACCTTAGCAATCTCTCCCTCTCGCTGTCTTTCACTTTTCCCACATCAGCTAACAACCTCTCATACTATCTTCTCATATCTCCCCGCCCCCTTCCCACCCAAGTTCAAGCTATCATCAGTTCTTAACAAGATTATTATTACAGCCTCTAACTGGTATTCATCCAATCTTTCTTTTCTTCAGTGCATCTTTCAAACAGCTATCAATGAACCTTTACAGAATCAGTGTCACATAACTTGAGAGTTAGACAGAAGCTTAAAGACCTTCTAGTCAATCAGTACACAAAATGAGTACCCATTATACTATATCAAACAAGGAACTGTTTCAACCTCTTAGTGAGGACCTCTAAGAAGAGGGAAAATAGCATTTTTCTCTCTAGGCAAGTCATTCATTCTCAGACAGCTCTAAAACACAACTTGTGCCCCTGGTCTACAGGTTTTTTTTGCCCTAGACTTTATAAGTAGTGGCACTACTGATTTCAGCTTCTAGAAATCTCATTCATGCCCATGTGAATCACCAGAGGTAGGTTGGCTGTCACCTATTTTGATAGATATGGAGTTCTCGAAGTCTTTGACATATTTCCCAACAAGAAAAAAGACCTCTCCAATGTTGACCAAAAAAAGCTGCCTCAGTAAGAAATCACCAGCTACTATTATTCTTCCCATCTTCCTCTGTCCTTTCTTAGATGATGCCTCGTTTGTGACTCTACTATCTCATTCTTGGGATAGTAAAGAGCTTCATCTTCAGAGAACTTGGCTCTTTTCAGAAAGAGCCTCAAATCTGTTTTTAAGCTCTGTCCTTCTTCTCCCCTTTTTCCTCTGTGTAACACTCTTCCACTTCCCATGGTCTCGTAAATTGTCACAATTCCCTTGGCTCACCCTCAGGCCCTTATCTTTTCTACTGAAGATTTACTTCTTCCTTTAGGGTCCCTTCTTTCCCCACTGCAACCTGAAGTGCTGAGAGGTGTTCTGTGAGTCCCTTTAAATTCTCCTCCAGGAAGGAGATTAGTCTACATTTCGAACACAGATAGATGTCAGAAGGCTGCAGAAGTAAAAATCTCACACATGGGATGGGAGGTAGTACACAAGTACTCCCATTCTCCATAATGGTTGAGATTTTCAACCTTGTTTCTTTAAAGTTCAAACTACTGGGTGTTTCAGCATTAACATGGGGTTGGAGCTTTTACAAACAATCCCACTCAAAGCCCTTTCCCTTGTGTCAACAAATCCACAGACAGAGGCAAAGCCACTGCTCTTTCTTTCATCTATACACCAATCACCTTTCTGTTTTGGACAATTTGCTCCATCTGCTACTCTTATCATATTTCATTTAACCTCTAATTATTCTATTTATCCTGCCTTGTCTTGCCAACTACTTTCTCCTTAACCTTCTTAATTCTACTTCTTCAGGTTCTATTTCCTAATGCCCCTATATCTTCCTTGATCTTTATTTTTATTTTATTTTTTTGCTTTTTGGAGGGCAGTTGGGCTTAAGTGACTTGCCCAAATTCACACAGCTAGTAAGTGTGTCAAGTATCTTAGGCCGGATTTGATCTTCATTAATTTTTTTTTTTTTGGTTCTCAGAGAAGTTTATTCACAGTTGTGAAGGGAGGGGCAGGCCTGGGTAAAAAGAAATATGAAACCATGCTTTGAGCCATTTCCCCTGCAGGCATCTACCATCAGGGGCAGGATCATTCTGTCCAGGAATATCTGTGGCTCTCTTTCCTCTATCCTCCTGTTCTGCATAGTTCATTGGAGTGGCAGGATAGTTCACTGGAGCAGGTGGCTGAGTTGTAGAAGCTGCCAATTTCATCACCATCACCATCACTGCTTCTTTGATTCTATGGAATAGGCTTTTCCTACAGGGTCCACCAATATGACTAACCCCCAACACTCGATGCTGATGCCAATGACCATCTGGAAGATGGTACCCGGCTGGGGGCACAGCAAAGCTTCGGGGGTCACCGTGCTGTCCAGTACACGTAGCCACCTGGCCCCAGCAGCCCTGCTTCCGATAAGAGGCGGCAGCTCAGGCAGCCCCCCATCAATGGTTTCTTGCCTGGAGCTGCAACTGGGGCCTGGGTGGAGGCTGGCGATGCAGGGGGCGACGAAGAGGTGCTGGCAGCCATTATTAGGTTGGGGCAGCAGAGAGCTGATCTTCATTAATCTTAATCATATTTCAGGCAGTTTTTTTTTTAGCCTCACACATAATAAGTACTTAATAAATGCTTGTTTCCTTCCTTCCTTCCTTCCTTCCTTCCTTCCTTCCTTCCTTCCTTCCTTCCTTCCTTCCTTCCCTCTTTCATTTCATTCTTCCTCTTTATTAACTCACTACTACTTATAAGGTATTTACTGTGGTAGCTGCTGAGGTTTATCATCAGAATCAGGGTTAGGAAAAATAAAAAGGTCCTTCTCCTCAAAAGAGTTGACATACTACAGTGGGGAATATTATCTAGTACACACAAAATATATACAAAATAATTTCAAGACCAAAGCGAGTGCTAACAACTGGAGGAATCCGAAAACTTGGATGAAAGGTGGCACCTAAACTGTGCTTTTAAGGAAGTTAGGGGTTTTATGAGGTGTCATAGAAATGGATGGTAATACAGACTTTTCTACAAGTAACCTTTCAGGATCATTGAAAGAACTGAACTATTTCCCAAAATTCAAGCCAGTCTACACTCTCCTCCAATTCAATTATGAAACCAGAATTCTGGGTCCATCTGCACTATCTAAGATATATGTACTGATTGATTAGCTCAATGGACCACCCCTCCAACTACAATAGCCACGTCCAATCAATGTATATCATAAATTTCACTAAGATTTTGGGAGATAATTTGACAAAGATCTTTAATACTATGAAATCGTAATATAAATGTCAATGCATTTTTTTTGTGCTCTTTTCCTTCTTTTAAAACACTGATTTCCCCCCCCCTACCTATAGGTAGAATATTTTTATTGGTACTCCTTGTGCCTCAACCCTGGAATTTCTTACCAGATCTTCTGCCCTTTCATTTAAAAAAAAAAGTTTTTCTTTTATTTTGTTTTGACTAAGTGATTGTGAACTATTTTCATCCCTGTTTATGCTGCCCTTTGATACTATAGATACTAGCTGCCCTTTGGCACATTTGCAACATGATGTGATATTTTGTTTCATTTCTTCACTTTTTCTTGGTAACAAGACAGTTGACTGAGTCATTTTAAAATCTTTAATTATTTAAATAGGATATTCCTTCCTGATTAGGTTTGCCTTGCCTTCTCCTACTCCCTTGCCTCCAAGATTATGCATTGAGCTTCCTACTCTTTTTCTTAGAAATTGTGCAATTTCTTGAATGAAGAATAATGGAATTTAGTAACTAGTGAAACAGACTTAACTGGAGAGATATCTACAATGTGTGAAATTTGTTTAAGCTTCTTTTTAAAAGTACTGTTCCATTACTGAGAATGTTTATGACTAAAAAGAAGATTGTGCTCTATTGTGTTAGAAACTTTCAAAGTATAATTGTTCAATTCCAGAACTTCAACTGGTTAACTAAACTTAATTAGTTCAACTATCTTACCGATCACATCAAACACCCTTGTTTGATGTTTTCTGCAAGATGACCAAGCCGCCTATAGCTGGCTCAGCTTCACAGTGAAAAGCCTCTAGGCTTACATCTGGGAACTGAAATAATGAGCTGTTTTAAGTGCAGCTTTTCTTCCATTTCTGGGGCTGCACTGCATTGACCTTCCCAAAATCAATCCTTTGTGGATTAACATATAAAGCAGTGTCGAATTAATTTCAGAAAGTGGATATGAGGCCAGATTAGGATAATACAAAATATATAACTCCTAAATATAATAGAGCTCCCATCTATTCAATAAGAAGCTATGTATGTATACATGTGTATATATACATATATGTGTATATGTTAGGGTTTTTTCCCCCTTGACAAGGGGAATAGTTAGGAGGATTTGAAGCACGAAACAATTTATCAGACTAGTTAGAGCACTGCCTACTTCTGTGGCATGGCTAATGCATTCTTTTAGAAGTTAATCCTATTTCTAAAGACCCTCCTGTGAGGAGCACATAGGACATGCAGAATGAGAACTAAAATGCATGAAAATTCTCAGCAGCTTTGCCAAATGGCACACTATTAGACTTTGAGTGTCTACAATAAGATGGTTCATTAAAAGTCTTAAAGAATACACTTTTGTTCTGATATATTGAAAAAAAAGAGAACCCAGTATATCATTTATGACACCTGTAACCAAAATATTTTTACATTAAGGTATGTCAAAGTAATCGAATGAAACTGACTAAACGAACTGTTGAGAAAGGGAAGGATTTTCATAAGAAAATATAACTATAAGCAGTCAAACCAACTCAGTGAAGGATGTGTTCCAAAAGCACTCGCTACAAAAAAACCATTAAACTCATTTTTAAAAATAATATGTTAAAGCACTTTTTCAGTTTCCCATAGTGAAAATGTTTTGAACACGTTTCCACTATATTTTATTTGAAGTCAATCAGTAAACAAAGTAGTCAACTTATTAAGATGTAGTCAGAGTAAAGTATTTACAGAAACAAGGTAGCTAATGTTATGGACTGAAAGCAGCAAACAACTCAAGAGAATAATTAGTATCAATTTACTTTGTATTAATTGGTAGTCACATCAAGGAGTTTTATTGCCTTTAAATTATGCTAGAATAATAAAAGTTAGTAAATTCTTGAGAATGAATAAGATACATTATAAAAGCAGTATCTACAGCAGTGATACAACAGAGAGAATGAACAACTTGAAACCCTGCAAGCTGGGGAAAAACAAAACTTAGAAGGCTACATAAAAACAGACAAAAAACAAAAGGAAGCGGCTGGGGCTGCTGAACTCCAAAGTTTACCAAAAGTTTATTAAATCCAGAAAAAAGAGTAAGCATCATCACTTGCCATTTTCTTAGTTTCACTATATGAGCACTGCCTCTTTGTGACTGTGAATGCTGCTACATCTTAAGCTTTCTTGGGCCATGAAACAATGAAACATATTTAAATGACATTCCAACTGAAGGAAAGCATTGGAGAATATGTAATACCATAAATATAGAAAAGATTTTGGCTAGGTAGTTTCTAATACAAAAAAACGAAACTGATCTAAGGATCAAATGATTTGTGGGTTTCTATAAAGCTACCTCTAGAGTGGAGGCATCAAACCTTTTCGATCACACATACCACTCTCAGCAAAAAAATTTCTGAGTATGTGACTCCAATGAACTTATATGCATTTATAAATTATACATATATATGCTATTATATGAAAGACCTATATGTACATATTATAAAATATAAATGACAAGACTTCAAAATGAGATAAAAATGAAATAAACAATGTTTAATATCTATTTTATTAAAGGTACAAAAATCATTCTTGTCTTGAGAGTAATGTGACTGAGTGTTTTTTTTTTTAATCCCAGTGTATGCCCTGGGAAATAGGAAAAAATAAATAATAATTATTAATAATTAATTATTCATTTACTTTGATCAATGTAGATAAAAACAAATATCTTTTTCAGGTTTCTTTTAAGTTGAAAAATACACAAATCAAATACAGTCCATGAATATAATTGTTTTTCAGAAGAAATCATTTGTATGTAGGTATTTACCATATACAATGAAAAAGTAAGAAGAAATTGTTACTGTGGTAGTTGTTGAGGTGTATTTACTGCCTCATTTCAATTCATCAGAAAGTTTTTAATATAAACCTTTTGTTGCTGTTCAGACACTTCAGTTGTGTCTGACTCTTTGTAACCCCACTGGGGATTTTCTTGGCAAAGATACTGGACTGGTTTTCTATCTCCTTTTCCAGCTCATTTTACAGATGAGGAAACTGAGGCAAACAGGAATATGTGACTTGCCCAGGGTCACACAGATAGTAAGTGTCTGAGACAAGATTTGAACTCAGTATGAATGTAATGGAATATTATTGTGCTATAAGAAACGAGGAGGTGACGGATTTCATAATTACCTGGAGAGACTTATACAAACTGATGCTGAGTGAGAAGAATAGAATCAGAAGAAATCTGTATACAATCACAGACATATCATATCTGTGATGACCAACTATGACAGACTGGACTCTCTTCAGCAATGCAGTGATATAAGTCAATCCCAAAAGACTCAAGAAAGAGAGAAATGTGCCATCCAGAGATATAACTAGAAAGAACTGAGCCTGAATCCTGATGGAAGCAAACTAAATGATCTTTTTCTTTTCATGGTTTGGTTTTATTGCTTCTTTACCATCTTTCATCTCACCTAGTACAATACGCCTTTGTAATTGGACTAATGTCTAATATGAATGTTTTTGCAGATCCCATACTGGACTATATGCTGTCGTGGGGGGAAGGGGGGAAGTAAAGGAAATTTGAAAATCAAGGAACTATGGAATTGAATCTTGTTAACTGAAACTAAACTAATAAATTAATTAAAATAAAAGATTTGAACCCAGTAAGATGAGTCTTTCTGGCTTATGACACAGAACTCTATCAACTATACCATCTAGCTGCTCCAATATAAACCCATTTCTCTCTTTTTAAAAATACATTCTGCTTAATTGTTGTCTTTTTTTTTTTTGGAGGGCATTTGGGGTTGACTTGCCCAAGGTCACATGACTAGTTTTTGTGTTGAGTGTCTGAGGCCGGATTTGAACTCAGGCCCTCCTGACTCCAGGGCTGGTGCTCTATTCACTGCTCAACCTAGCCGCCCAAATCATTAAGTCTTAATGGATAGTAGCATATCTGAGTTTCCTATTCATGTTGTTCTAAGCCAGGCTACCTAGCTAATTAGCATTTAACAAAGGGAGGTCTACTTAATAATACCAATGCAGTTATTGGTTAAAATCAAAGATCTTAGACAGATGAGATCTTTAGATCTATATAGCAAACATAACTTATAGCTTGTGGTGAGTTCAGCAGACCTGCTTGACTATGATGACAAACCTGGTCAGATGTGTGTATCAAGTCTGAGGAGCAGGATGGCTGGGGTGGTGCAGCGAAAAGAGCACTGGCCCTGAAGTCAGGAGGACCTGAGTTCAAATCCGGCCTCAGACACTTACAAAACTAGCTGTATGACCTTGGGCAAGTCACTTAACCCTAAATGCCCTGCCTTCCCCCCCTTCCCCAAAAGCAAGTCTGAGGAGCCTCCAAATTCTTTGTGGTTTATATGTAGGTGACGAAGAAACTAGTTACTGATTTGAGCCTTAGACCCCTGGACCCACAAGCCTCAAGGATCACTTCATTGTGCTTTAGGGGGAAATTCACAGAAGCAGCCTTAGTAGATTTTGATATTACTACATGATATATACATGCTTAGATATTGCTGTTATATTTTGAAGGTATGAGGAAAAGCTAAGTCAGATTTGGTGAGACTTAAGTATGTAATAAGTAAATTAATGTATGTAAGGTAGGTTAGGGACAAGTTATGAAGGGTTTTACATTTCAAAAACAGGATCTTATATTTGATCTTAGAGGTAATAGTCACTAGAGTTTATTTTTAATTTAAATTTTCTTTTCTTTTCAGGCCACATTCTCTCCTTACCATCTACTCATCCCTATCCCATTGAGAATAAAGAACAAAATCTGTTAGAAACATATATAGTCAAGAAAACACACCTCCTCATTGGCCCCATATATGTATGTGCAGATGCAGATAGATATGTATGTATGTGTATTTGTAAATACTCATATGTGTATATACATACGTGTTTAAACACATACACCCTCTCAGAGGGGTACATGCTGTAGCCATAAAGTGATTCAGGGAGGAGGTAGAGACTGGGTGTGCAGAGGTAGTGGATTTCAGTAATAGCAGATACATTTTTGGGTCAGAGTTAGGTTATAATCAACCTGAGGGTCTCATATCAATATGAAGCTTACTGTTACATAAATATGAGCCAATGATTGAAACATAATTTCTGCCAGATTGCTTTCCAGTTTTCAAAGCTACTTTTCCTAAATAAAGAGCCCTTATCTAATTAATTATAGTGTTTAGATTAATCAAACACTATGTTACTATGGTCATTTGTTTCTGTATCTCATGTACCTCATCTGTTCTTCTAATCTGCTTTTTCTATTTTCAATCAGTACCAAAAAGATTTTTTTTTTTTTTTGCATTTTGGAGGTCAATTAGGGTTAAGTAACTTGCCCAAGGTCACACGGCTAGGTTTGTTTGTGTGTGCGTTAAGTGTCTGAGGCCGGATCTGAACTCAGGTCCTTCTGACTCCAGGGTCGACGCTCTACTCACTGCGCCACCTAGCCACCCCAAAAAAGGTTTTTTTTTTTTTAAGTTTAATTTTACATTAAGAATATTTATAGATTATCCTCACTCTGTGAGAGGCTTTGTGGAACAAAATAAAGAAAGATTTAAATAAAACTAACAATGCAATGACTTTATTTGAAAGTACAAGCAACACTGCACAACTGTAGAACACTTGACAATTTTCCCCCCTATTTATAAACATTTTTATTTAAAGCTCTGAGCTCCAAATTCTATCCCTACTTCTCTCCCTCCACTTCCCCCTCTCTGAAATGGTAAGCAATCAGATATAGGTTAAACATATGTAATTATGTAAAACATTTCCATATTAGTCATTTTGTACAAGAAGACTCGAATAAAAGAAAAAATGAAAGTGAAAATAGCATGCTTTATTCTGTATTCAATCAATATCAGTTCTTTCCCTGGAGGCAGATATTATGCTTCATCATTAATCCTTTGGGATTGTCTTAGATCACTCTATTGCTGAGAACAGCTAAATCATTCACAGTTCTTCATCCAACAATATTGCTGTTACTGTGCAGAACATTCTCCTGGTTCTGTTCACTTCGTTATGCATCAATTCATGTAAGTCTTTCCACGTTTTTCTGAAATCACCCTGCTTGTCATTTCTTATAATAATATTTCACTACAATTATATACCACAACTTGTTTAGTCATCCCCCAATTGATGGGTATCCCTCTGATTTCCAATTCTTAGCTACCACAAAAAGAGCTGCTATAAATATTTTGTATAGATTCTTTTCCCTTTTTCTGGATATCTTTGGTACATACACTTAGCAGTGGTATTGCTGGATCAATAAGTATGCAGTCTTATAGCCCTTTGAGCAATAGTTCCAAATTGTTCTCCAGAATGGTTGGATCAGTTCAAAACTCCACCAACAGCGTATTAGTGTTCCAGTTTTCCCATATCCCCTCCAATATCCAACATTTTCCTTTTTTTGTTATATTATATACTCTGATAGGTATGAAGTGGTACCTCAGAATTGTTTTAATTTGTATTTCTCTGATCAAATGATTTAGATATTTTTCCACATGATTATAGATAGCTTTGATTTCTTTGTCTGAAAATCATCTGTTCATATCCTCTGACCATTTACCAATTGGGGAATGACTTGAATTTTTATAAATTTGATTCAGTTCTCAATGTATTTGAGAAATGATGCCTTTATCAGAGATACTTGTTGCAAAAAAAATTTTCCCAGTTTTCTGCTTTCCTAATAATTTTGGTTGTATTGGTTTTGTGTAAAACCTTTTAATTTAATATAATCAAAATGATCTATTTTACATCTTATAACACTATATCTTCTTTGGTCCTAAATTTGTCCCTTATAATTTGACTCTATTTCTTTAAAAAAAAATTTAATTAACAGAAATCTATTTTCTTTTCTTCCCACCTTCCACCTCACTGCAATAAAGAGTTAGGAAAAACAAATGTAATAAATATTCAAGGCAAACAAATTCCTTCACTGGTGATATACAAAAATACATTGCTGCACTTTGAATTCTAAATCTATCACCTCTCTGGCAAGAGCTGGATAGTATGCCTCATCATTAGTCCTTTCAAATCATAGATAGTTACTGTGTTGATCTTCATTCCTACAGCTTTAAAGGTTTTTACACAGTTGTTGTATAAATTGTTCCCTTGATTCTGCTCATTTCATTCTTCACTGGTTTATACATTAACATTGCTAGACCTAAACAAAAAAGAAAAAGGTCCACTATGTAAAAGGTCCTTAAAATTGGTTCTTCTTACCTAACTCTGCATCAGTTAATAGTTTCGATGTCTCTTTGAAATCATCTATTTCTTCATATCTCATATGTTCATATTTATATTACCAAATCTTATTCAGCCATTCATCAAGTGATAGGTATCGCCTTAGTTTACTATTTTGTTTTTTTTTTACCACCTATAATGTTAAGGGAATTTGAAGATCTTCCCTGTCTCTTAATAGGCCCATGTGACCTGCTTTGAGCTTTGGCCCAGCCCACAGTTTGAGTCACATGGAGCCCATTGGGAGGAGCTCGCCGAATGGGTGGAGCAGGAAGGGTTGAGCTGGGAGACAGTGAGGTAGAGCTGGGAAGAGAATTGAGGGAGAGTATCTAGTATTAGTGAGAGGGGGAAAATTTTTGTCTAGGGGAGCTTGACTGTGGGGAGGCCTAATGGAAGGAAGGCTTGGGGATGTCAGTGCTCCTTGGATTGGTGATGTGTATAAACTTCTGTGTTACCATGGGGGAATTGGTTTTCTGGAATCTGAATAAATATCTTAATTTCATCTTTAAGGAAAAGAGTTTGTTATATTTTGCAATTTAACCCTGGAAATACATCTGCATATTCATAGCAACTGCTATGCATACATTGGCGAAATACTACCACAAAAAAGGCTACTATATAGTTTTTGAACATAAGGAACCTTTACTTTTTTCTTTTATGTTTAGGTCTAGCAATGTTATTGCTGGGTCAAAGGACACAAATTGTTTAGGAATGTGCTGTGTATAATTAAAAATTCTTTTCCAGTATGGTTGAATGAATAAGGGGAAGAGTTTATGACCAAATGAAAGACAGAGGGGATTATAGGACCAAAAGAGATAATTTTTATTCCATAAAATTAAGATGCTTTTATACAAACATAACCAATGCAGTCAAAATTAGAAGGAAAGAAAGAAACTGGGGAAAATATTTTAAGGAAGGTTCTCTGATAAGGGCCTCATTTCTCAAATATACAAGGCACTGGATTGAATTTATAAAAAAAAATAATGAGTCATTTTCCAAGTGATCAAGGTCAAAGGATATTAATAGGTAGTTTTCAGAAGAATAATTATATGAAATATAATAACTAGCTCAACCATTCTAGAGAACAATTTGGAACTATATCAGAGCTATAAAACTATGCATGCCCTTTGACTTAGCAATATCACTACTAGGTCTGTTCCATCAAGAGAACAAAGAAAAAGATTTATATGTATAAAATTATTTATAGCAATTCTTTGTGTAGTAGCAAAAAAGTAGAAACTGAGGGGATGCCCCATCAGTTGGAGAATGGCTGAACAAGGTGTGGTATATAAGTGTGATAAATACTATTCTGCCATAAGAAAAGATGAGAGGGATGGTTTCATAAAAGTCTGGAAAATTTGAACTAATGCAAAGTGAAGCGAGAAGAACCAGGTGAACATTGTACATAGTAACAATGATCAACTATGAGACTTAGCTACTCTGATCAGTACAATGATCCAGACAATTCCAAAGGACTCATGATGAAAACTCCTATCTACCTCCAAGGAGAGAACTGATGAACTCTTAAGTGCAGATTAAAGAGCATAGTTTTCCACTTTCTTTAGTTTCTTTGCCTTTTTTTTTTGATAACATGACTAATATGGAAATGCTTTGCATAATATCCTATGTATAATAGATCTCATGTTGCTTGCCTTCTCAGTGGAAAGAGCTAGAGGGAAAAATCTGAAATATAAAATTCATTTAAGTAAGTTTAAAAAAGAAAAGAAAGGAACATAGGGAAGGAAAGGGGCTGAAGGATGGCTGAAAAGGAGGGAAGGAAGAAGAAAAGAAGGAATAAAAGAAACCACTCCCCAGAGGGAAAGGGCCAAGGGCCAAGTAGCCCAGCTGGCAAAAAATTTAGGGGCAAGTAAAACTGATTAATACTTGCCTGCCCACTTACAAGCTCAGTAGTAGCAACTACCACTGATATGAGAGCATCGATAAAACATCTTTTTTTTTTTTTGCTTTTTGGAGGGCAATTGGGGTTAAGTAACTTGCCCAAGGTTACACAGCTAGGTTTTTGTTTGTGTGTGTTAAGTGTCTGAGGCCAAATCCGAACTCAGGACCTTCTGACTCCAGGGCTGGTGCTCTACTCACTGTACCACCTAGCCCCCCCTAAAACATCTTTTAAAAAGAAAAAAAAAGAACCCCTACTCTAGAACTTTCCAAAGTATAGAACTTTGTCCACTATCCCCCAAAATCAAGGTTAGCTAGCTATGTAGTTGTCACATTTCTTTTTCACTGCATTAGATATCAATGTTATTTCACTATAAGAAAAGAACAGAAATTCCACATTAGCAGAAGCTTTCACAAAAGTAAATTTCTATAAATGGATTGGCAATTAAAGATGCAAAGTATTTTAGTATTGATTTCCAACATGAAAAATCAATAATAAAAAAAGCTAATCTGTAAATTAAATTGCACAAATCCTTTTTTACTAAAACCTACCATAAGCATAATGTACAGAAATTAGTTCCATTAGGATAAATGTTCTAATCTTGTTTTTTATAAAACAAAATGCTATTAAAAAGGTTTCTACAAAAAGACAAAATTCCTTTTTAAATTTGCAACTACATATAAAAACCCAATGACTATCAGGTAAAACCTATAATTAAGAAAAAATGACATAAATTTCCCTGAAATAAGGTTTAGCTTAAGTTCTTAAAACCCTTGTGGAATCTGCTTTCTATGATTCATCGTACAAGATTTTGGTAGTTACCTTTGAATTCATTTAACACTCTATAATTTCTCATATTTATGTATAGAAGTTGACTCATAATACAATGGTTTTTCATGAAAAGAAATGCTTCTCCAATATTCAAGCAATAAGATGTCTCTAGTTCCCATACTATTAAAATCAGTATGCTTAATTAACATCTACTCAGCTAAAGAAATCATGACACATTCAGTACACATGGTTATAGTGAAGGAAAAGCAAAAAAAAAAAAAACAGGACAGGACCACTACACTTGAATAGAGGGGAAATTTGTCTTGAACCAAGGTAATTGTTTCAATGGGAAAATGAAAAGAAAATTATGTAATTTAAGTAGTATGAGATTGCTTTCCTTCTCTTTGAGGGGGTATAAGTAAACTATTTCATTTTCTAAATAAAAAATTGTAGAATGAAGTTTTTCATGGATCCTGAGCTTTTGAGTTGATTAACCATTCTGGAATTTCACAATAGTTCACACCCATAGATAAAAACTATGTCCACTGACCAAACCTATGCTGACTGAGATACACATTCAATTAAGCTTTTAGAACTAAAATAACTTGTATGTCTTTTCTACTATAGTGTGTACATTCGGGAGGTGGGGCAAGGAGTATATCTTCATGTAATGGGGATGAGGGAGCTCCATTTCACAGCAAACACTCTCAGATTTTCATGACACTGCTCTGTGTATTTCTTTTCTACAATGACTATCTTTTTTTATCTGTGAATATTATGGTAGCTCCCCAATAGAATATAAGTTCCTTGTGGGCAGGAACTATTTAATTTTTAGATTTATATTCTTCTTGCCTAGCCAAATGACTAGTACAAGTGGTAAGAATAATATCCCCCAAACCTCTCCTTTCCCACCCCGCTCCCAACTTGTAGTTAGGCTAGGTTTTCTTTCAAAGTTACTGAAACAGTCCTTGAATTTTGTTTGATTCAGAAGACTAAGGATCAGTCACACACATAGCTTCCAGATCACCTGGGTACAAAACAGCCAGAAATTCAGAGGTTTCGGTCCCTCCCTGAAGATACAGACCATCAGCAAGGGCAATACTAAGAGGCTGTGCTACATTAAATCAATGCTTTATCTTAGATAAATATCCATTTCCCTGCTCTGAATGTTTTCCCCCCTGCTATAGCTAAATAAAAATTTTGTTAACTCTAGATGGATTATGAGTGTTTTGTTTTATTCTAATTTCAGACCCAAACTACAAATTGCCCCAACCTCAATCAGGACTAGCCCATTACATACGGAAATAGTTGGCAGTTGTTTGAATGGGATTACTTTCTTGTAGCAATAAGAGAATGAATGATATGGAAGAAGATGATTCCTGGTTGGTCTCTGTGCTGCTGGTGGTACTTCTTGTACTACCTCTAGTTACCAATGACCATGAGGCTTCCTCCATTGCCTCTGGGGGGGTTGATGAATGAATGAATGAATTAAACTGTGGCCAATCAGCAAGTAGAGATCACTATGAATGTACTCTGTCCTTATGAGACAAACTTTGAAGATAATTATGGTTTTAAACCCACCAGCTGTGTTGTCCTTGGGCCTTCAAGCCTTATATAAGCCTCCTACAAGTTCTACACCTGCTATCTGAAGAGTACAGACAGTTGCAATCTCAGATGAATGAGCTCACTGAGGGAGGCAGCATGATCTCACCAGCTTTTTATTTTTATTGAGAAAATATCTCATCCCTGACATGTAAGTGATGCTTCAGTTTTCCATTTCCCAAGGATTCCAAGGCATTGGTTATCTATGGGATGGCAGGCCTAAGACAAATTATCTATGAAATTGTAATTTTTGGAAGTATGGAGGGATCTCAGCAGCTGATAGAGATGAAAGAAAATAATGGAAAATAACAAATTACATACCTATAGACTTCTCTAAATAATGTGATTGCTTCCAAATAATATTTTTTGTTGAAATGACAACAGGGCCTTCATTTAATGAATTTACAACTTTCCTTTGACACAATTTTTTAATTGAACAATGTTAATTCAACCAAAGGAAGGATAACATTTGCTGCTAGAAAATCCTAAATTAAAAAAGCAAACAAACCAAATCCATCACACAAAGTCACAATTTTTAGAGCACACAGCAACATTCCTCTTTATCTGTGAACCACCTCTGCTTTTCAACTGGAAACTGTTTAGAAAGGGGAAGAAGAATGGTAATAGAAGAAAAGGGGGGGAGGGAAGAAACACAAAGTATATAGTGTGTCAGATTATCAGTGATTAGGCAAGAAATAAACAGGAGTTTCAAAACATCTTAAGTACTATTTTTTTTTTTAAATCCATCTTAAGGAGAAAAAACACATACGGGACTGGAATATATAGTAACAGTCTTTCTTCTCTACTTAGTGACTTTTAAAAGCCTTCAAGGAAGCTGTAACACTTACATATATAAATATAAGGTGGCCAAGGAATAATAACATGCTTTACCATATAACCTAGATTTAAATTTAATCTCTCTCAACTCTGGGAAACTCTATATAACTGTTGCATATGAAACTTAACATAGGTTAATATTATTTTCTCTCTTTTTATACTATTCCTCTTTATTTTATCACCTGTCCTGTGACCACAACTATAATATAAACTGACAACACTTTTCCGAACCCTATCTGAAAATCAGTAGTCAGTCATCTCTGTCTACCATCAGTTCCTGTTGACTGGGCAGGCATTTTGAGAACCTTTTCAGTGCATTTAATGATTCTGACTATTTTTCTCAGTTCACACAATACTGCATGCTATAAGCAGGCATATGGACTATTTCTTTCAAATCTGCTGCAGAAGTCTGTTTCTATCAAACCCCTAGACAAGAATGCCACACTGCTGTTGGGGGTAGCACCTGAACATCTTATGCCAGCATATATATTTCTATATAGTGCCTCTGACTCCAGTCTTCTATGACCTTGATGACTGCCACCTTAGCGCATATTACTTATGCTACCACACAGACCACTTCTGAGAGATAAATAAAGAACAAATCAATTTCTCAAGAAGTGGCCATACTCTCACTAATCCTACCTGCCCATCACCACCTTCCTTCTCCCAACTGACCTTTTCTATCTATTGGGGTTAAGATTGTGCCTTCCCCAATCCAACAGATTCTTACCCCTCAGTGGTCAAACTGGATCCTATCTTTTACTGTTCAGGCCCTGGAACTCCATCTTTCCCCATTTAGTTATAAAAATTCTGAACTGGTTCTGTAGATAGAAAGCTTCTAAATATGTGCTTGGAACTGGCACAGAACTTATGTGTTGTTTAGTTTTTAATCCATGAAAAATTTCATCAGCTCATGATAAGGTTTCACTGAGATGAGTACAACCTCTGCAGGAACTATAGACTGAAATTTCTTGAATTCGAAACCTCTACAGTGACAACAGGACCTCCATGCCTCTCAGGGCAGAATATGGGCCCTGATTAACACTTCTCCCAGTCTTACCTCTCAGGAAAGAAAACAATAAAAAAAGGCATTGTCAAAAATTTGACCTACTAAAAATTCTATGATCTCCATTTCATCCTAAGAGTCCTGCCTTCCTTTGTGGCAACCAAACACATGAATTAAATTCTACTTCCCAGATTCCATGAATGATAATCTCATCCTAGATCTGTAAACTCACTTAAGTGCTAATCTTTATAGTCATTGCTCTTTTAGTTTTCTTCTCTATTTCTACTGATTTTCTCCCATTTCTATCAGTGCTTGATAGGAGCTCTCTGCAATGCCAAAACTAATAACATTATCCAAGCTACCTTCACCATTCCCCATTCTTATTCCAAAATCTCTGAAAATGACACTGCACTCAAGGGACTACAGGAAATGCACATCATTGACTGGAGTTATTACTGCTTCAAAGTTAGGAGAGTGAAGGCAGAGAAAAAGGGAGCTACATATCTCAATTCCTTAATTTTTTTCATTATAACTGAACAAAGATAAACAAGTATGAACATTTCAATATACAAAGAACACAAAAGAGATGATTCACATTAAACTATGAAATTGATATGAATGTTTTAAATAGATATTTAAATTTATCATAATACTAACAAGTATCTTTGTTTGAGTCCCCTTCTGAATTTTCTTGTTTTCTTCTATGTACTCAAAAAAATTTAATTGATTAATTGATTCCTCCTATTTTTTCATCATTATACCACTTGCTGCCCCTGCCCAGTAACTCTCTTACCCCAAAATAAAAACCCTCTTTTCTAACAAGACAAACAAAACAAATTCACACATAACAGGTATGTCTGAAAATGGATGATCTCATCCTGCACTTTTAGTCCATCACCTCTTTTCTGAAAAGCAAGAAGCATTCGTCACCACTGGAATTCTTAAATCATGATTAGTCATTGCATTGATTACTGTTCTGAAGTCTATCAAAGATATTTTTTCTTTGACATTCAAATAGTAATTGTATATATTATTAATTTCATTCCCTATCAATTCACAAAAGTCTTCTCAAGTTTCTTGGAATCCATCTCACTATTTCTTATTGAACAATAATATTCCATTATAATCATATGCCATAATTTGTTTATTTCCCAATTGATGGGTAATTACTTTGTTTTCAGTTCTTTGCTACAACAAAATGTGCTGCTACACATATTTTTGTATGAATAACTTCCCTCTGTCTTTGACCTCTTTGGAGTATGAGTCTAGTACTTGTTCTCCTGAGTTGAAGGCTATGCACAGATTAGTGACTTTTTTAGAAGTTTTAAATTGCTTTCCAAAATGACTGGACAAATCTATAGCTCCATCAACAGTACATCAATTGTTCTTCCACAGTCCCTGAGAAAATGATCCATTTTCCTTTTTTGTTATCTTTGTATCTTATCTTTGCATCTTTTTTGTTATCTTTGCATCAAATGGATATAAGGGGGAACTACAGAGTAGTTTTCATTTGCGTTATTATTAGGGATTTATTTCACGTGGCTACTGAAAGCTACATTTCTTCTGAAAACTGCCTTTTCATATCATTTGATCTACTGGGAAATGGATCTTGTGGTTATATATTTGTATGAATTCCCTATATATCTTGAATATTAGATCTTTAATAAAGAAATTTCTTACAAAAATGCCTTTCCCAGTTGCTGTCTTAATTCTTTTTTTTTCTTTGCTTTTCCTTATGTAAAAACTTTTAAATTTTCAGTAGTCAAAATGTCTGTGATATATAATCATGGGTTGGAGGTAATTCTAGCTCCAAGGAGGTAATATCAGTGGAAAATGAGCTCTGCTAAGTTCTACCATGCTAAAAAAGTTTTGAATGTTTGAGCTTTGATTAGTAACCAACTCTATCTTCAGATGATTATAGTCTACTTAACTCTTGGCCACCCTGTGATTTTTTTTTTTAAACTATGGCAACCCATGAAACCAGTGGTATACTGAATCTAGCTTTATACTAGTTCAAAAGAGCTGATTGTTTTTTTAAGTGTGAGCATTTACATCTCACAAATCAGCAAATGATACAAATTGATTTTCTAGACTTCAAAGTGAAGTAAATATTAACAATGTAAATTAAATGTAAAAGTATGAGATGATTATGTTTTTTCCAGAGAATCAATCTTTAAACATTTATCAGTACACCACTGTAATAAAAAAAGAAAAAAAATGTTTTAAATGGCCTCAGTCCTCTGCAATCTTCTTCAGCTTAAGCACTGAGAATAGGAGAGTGGTAGGAAATGGAAAAGTGCAAAAAAAAAAAAAAATCACACAGTTATCAAGCTATCAATAAACTTTAATTTGACTTTTGGTACCCTAAATGTGAAGTTCTTGTTCAATGACCAAGAAATAAACATACTGAAGGAGAAGGTGAAACATATAACTTCAGACAGTCTTGCTTTAAATGAAAGTAGAAGAAAAATGAAAGGATGATTCACAGGTAGAAAAAGAAACGATGTAGGATGATGGAGTGGGTTTTATATTTCCTCCCTCCCCTGACAAGGTTACAAAAACAATTATTTCATGGGATATCTGATTATCATGTACTGGAGTATTACTAAAAAAAAAGATCACATAATAAATAATCAGTTTATACACCAACAGTTGTTGGAGAAGAAGAAGTTCTATGAAGAATATGATATGGTCTTTGTATAAACCAAATCAATGTCCAATTCAAATACAAATGTGAGAAAAATATGAGAACAGGGAGAAATATATGAGAAAGCATGATTCAGGAGGAAAGGATTAGAGAAGCCAGAGCTGTAATTTATACAGATTTGCTGTTGTTCGTTCATTCAGTCATGTCCAACTCTTTTTGACCCCATAAACTACAGCACACCAGGCCCTTCTATCCCCCATTATCTCCCTAAGACTGTCCAAGTTCATGTTTGTTGCTTTCATGACACCATCTATCCATCTCATCCTCTGCTGTCTCCTTCCTTTTGCCTTCACTTTTTCTCAACATCAGGATCTTTTAATCTCATGGCTGCAGTCACTATCTGCAGTGATCTTTGAACCTAAGAATATAAAATCTGACACTGCTTCCATTTCTTTTCCCTCTATTTGATAGAAAGTGAAGGAACTAGCTGCCATTATCTTAGGTTGGTGGTTTTTCTGTTTTTGTTTTTATGTTAAGCTTCAAGTCAGCTTTTATGCTCTCCTCTCACCCTCATCAAGAGTCTTCTTAATTCTTCTTCACTTTCTGCCATCAGAATGATATCATCTGCACATCTGAAATTGTTGATATTTTTCCTGGCAATCTCAATTCCAACTTTGATTCATCCAGTCTGGCATTTTGCACAATATACTCTGCATATGAGTTAAATAAGTAAGGTGATAATATACAGCCTTGTCATACTTCTTTTCCAATCTTAAACCAATTAGTAGTTGATATTCAGTTCTAACTGTTGCTTTGAACACTTTAACAGTATCATCTTTTAGGATTTTAAATATATGTATATATATTTGCTTTTTTTTTTTTTTGAAGGGCAATTGGGGTTAAGTGACTTGCTCAAAGTTGGCTAGTAAGTGTGTTAAGTGTCTGAGGCCGAATTTGAACTCAGGTCCTCCTGACTCCAGGGCTGGTGCTCTATTCACTGCGCCACCTAGCTTCCCCACTTCTGTGTATTCTTGCCACCCCTTCTTAATCTCTTCTACTTTTGTTAAGTCCCTACAATTTTTGTCTTTTCTCATGCCCATTCTTGCATGAAACATTCCCTTGATATCTCTAATTTTCTTTAACAGATCTTGTTCTTTCCATTCTATTGTTGTCTTCTATTTCTTTGCATTCCTCATTTAAGAAAATCTTTTTTAAATGTCTCCTTACTATTCTCTGGAAGTCTACATTCAGTTGGATATATCTTTCCCTTTCTGAGTTTTCTTGCTGTTCACAGCAAATACTCTTTTTCAACAACCCAAAAAAGCAACTCTACACATGGACATCAATAGATGGTCAATATTAAAATCAGACTAATTATATACTTCCCAACCAAAGGTACAGAAGCTCTATACAATTAATTTAAAAAAAGAAACAACACCTAGAGTTGACTAGCTCAGATCACGAGCTTCTTATTGAAAAATTCAGACTTAAATTGAAGAAAGTAGGTAAGACAATCAAACCATTTAGATACGACCCAAATAATATCCCTTATGAATATGAAGTAGAAGTGATGAATAGATTTAAGGAATTAGAGCTAGTAGATAGAGTGCCTAAAGAACTGTGGACAGAGGTTTGCCATGTATTGTACAGGAGGCTGCAACAACAACAAAATCCCTCCAAGAAAGATGAACACACGGATATCCTGTTCCATATCATGAACACTTCCTTTTGAAAAATCATTCACAGGTGCTAGAAATGGCAAGCATCATGGACGACTAGGTGGCGCAGTGAATACAGCACTGGCCCTGGAGGTAGGAGGACCTGAGTTCAAATCCAGCCTCAGGCACTTGACACACTTAACTAGCTGTGTGACCTTGGGCAAGTCACTTAACCCCAACTGACTTCTGAAAAGAATAAAAAACCCAAAAATGAAATGGCAAGCATCAAACAATAGCATAAAGAATTAAATTTTATATTTTAACATACAAAAAGTTTTATATTGTTGTGGGAGGTATACCTAAGTAAGTTAATGGTCAAACTGTCAGAGATAAAGATATGGTAGACAACTGAAACGAATTAATCTTCATTATTTAAACAAGTAACTGAAAATGAGGGATGGAACAATAGAGAGGGACAAGAGAGATGGTATCAGTGTGGATTAAAACCAATTTTATTAAGAAGCTTAGGGGCGGCTAGGTGGTGCAGTGAATAGAGCGCCGGCCCTGGAATCAGAAGGACCTGAGTTCGGATCCAACCTCAGACACTTAATGCACACACAAACAAAAACCTAGCCGTGTGACCTTGGGCAAGTTACTTAATCCCAATTGCCCTCAAAAAAAAAAAAAAAGAGGCCAAAGAGCTCCTTGGTCAGCAAACATTTGATTTACTGGCCAAACATATTTGCTTTCTCTATCAAGAATGGTGGAGCCATCCCACTTGAACACTAACATCAAAGTCCTGAGGTGCTTATGGAGAAGGTAGAAAGGGCACTAAAGCAAATAACTACTGAAAATCAGTCAGAAGAGATTCATGCTATCCATGCTGAAGGTGAAACTGCTGAGAGGGCATTGAGGGGCTAATAATTAAGTTATCTAAGAGAGGGGAGAATACTAAAGGTGTGAGGAAAAAAAAACCACAGACCTTTGTTAATACTAAAAAAAGGGTCACAAAGCACATCTGTAACTACCCACCTATATATCTGCTATCCTTCCAAATAAAATTTTCATGATAGTCATCTATTCATCAATTCAGGGCACTCTCAATGAGAATAATAAAGAAAGAAGGAACAAGCTTTTGCAAATTACATTTGACTATGGACCATATATTTACCATTTCATAATTAACTTAAAAAGTCACATAGAGAATATAAGTTCATTATGCTTTTATTTTGTTGATTATGGAAAAAGCATTAGATTTAGTATTTTTAAAAATACTGCTGTATACATTCTTTTTAAAACAAAGTATATGGTATTCATACATTAAAATCAAGTAAGATTTCTTAGTGGATAAAGCAACCTTGCTCAAGGACCCAGTGAAAATAAAAATCACAAAAGGCATAAAATAGAGAGAAGTATACTTGCCAAAGATATTCATCACCATGACTGAGGTGATCCAGCACAGTGAGGAGTGCAAAAAGGCCTTCTCTTTGGATGGTGATGCCCCTGTTTGGGAATGACATTGTGCTGAATACATCAAGCCCCAGATCTCTGCAGAGCCTTCCAAATGATATCTGTAATAACTTAAAGGAATCTCTGTAATTCACCCAGGAAAAAAGCAAGTGCTTGAAGAATGCCTATTGCCCTGATTTCAACATACGTTTGGATGACAACCTACAAAGCTTATCCAAAAGAATGTATATCTGGGACAAACAGTACTGATCAACAAGTTGAGCCCAGAGTTGAACAGAAGAGATGAATAAGCTAAGACTGCTTTTGGGAATTTGGAAAGCTCTTTGACAAAGAGCTTTTGCAAAGCCCAAGCTTCCCATAAAAGCAAGGCTCATATTTTCAATATTAGCATTTTACTCACTGATGTTATATGGCAGTTACATAGGGCATACCACTTCCTCTAATAATTAAAAGAGAGTATAAAATAAAGGGCAATAGAGAGGCCCATGATGGGTTTTACCCAGGCTGCAAGAGAGAAACTACTAAGAAGAACATGAAGGAATTATTACACAGTAAGAAAAGATGGCCTACAGTCATAAGATTAATTGACCAATGAGTCTTACAAGTGCATATAAAGAAATCCAGGAAAGGATTATATGAACTGATGCTGAGTGAAGTAAGCAGAACCAGGAGAACACTGTATGCAGTAACAGCTACAGTGTGCAATGACTGATCTTGATAGACTTAGCCCTTCTTAGCAATGCAAGGACCTAAACAATTCCAAAGCACTCATGATAGAAAATGCCATCCATATCCATAGAAAGAACTATGTAGTCAGAATGCAGAGCAAAACAGACTGTTTTCTTTTTTGTTTTTTTTTTCTTTCTCATGGTCTCTGCCATTTGTTATAATTCTTCTATGCAACATAACTAATGTGAAAATGTATTTAATAGGAATGTATATGTAGAGCCCATATCAGAATGCATGCCATGGTGGGGAGAGAGGAAGGTGGGAGGGGGAAAAATTTTTAAACTTATGGAAGTGAATGTTAAAAACTAAAAATAAATAAATTGGAGGGGACAAAAAGAACGCATATCATGCATTCCTACAAGCATCACCAGCTAGAAGGAACAAAGTAGTAATAATGACAAACAATCTGTAGAAGAGAAACACTGCGACTCATTGTATATGAGTATAGAGTGTATAGAGCACAGGCCCTGGAGTCAGGAGGACCTGAGATCAAATCCAGCCTCAGACACTTAACACAAAAACTAGCTGTGTGATCTTGGGCAAGTCACTTAACCCCAATTGCCCTACCTTCCCCCTCCAAAAAAAAAAAAAAAAAGCAAAAAAAAAAGAAGAGAAACACTGGACTGATAAGACCAATTTATATATGATCATTAGACTTTCACATATACTAAAGATATGCTTTGTGGAATAACTCAGATAAAGCATTGAGCTGATAATGGATAGTGAAATTGGCTGATCTTATGGGGATATGGATTTAGTACATTATCAGATTCTGAATGTGATAAAAAGGTTTCAGAACAACTAAATGGATCTGAAATAGCTGGAAGGGCTATGGAAGTTGGTCATATTACTAAATATACTAACATTTCCAGAACCAATTCATTTTAGGATAATGATAACATAGAATGGACTAGAATTGGCTTGGGGAAAAATGGTCAACTATGGTTAATGGCAAAATTTGCAGAAGGTACACCTTTACAGAATACTCCAACGGCATAGCAAGCCCTGCAAAGACCTGAGTCCTTAGCATTCAATTCTACAGCAGAATTACAAAACAGATTTTCCAAAAGAATGAGGTTATAGTGGCACAGCAGATAGAGTGGGGGGCCTCAACGCAAGAAGACGCATCTTCCTGAGTTCTAATTCAACCCCAGACATGTACTAGCTGTGTGACCCTGGGCAAGTCACTTCACCCTGTTTTCTTCAGTTTCCTCATCTATAAAATGAGCTGGAGAAGGAAATGGCCAAACCACTCTAGTATCTTTGCCAAGAAAACCCTAAATGGGGCCACAAAGAGTCGGACATGACTGAAAAACAACTGAAAAATAACACAAATTTAGCTGCAGTCACTTCTGTGTATTTCTGGTATTTCCAGCTGTTCAATATAGTTAACCCTCAAACAAAAGATGAACTTGGCTAGGATAGAGATTAAAGTTCATATGACTGAAGAATGCAGCTAACTTGGAGAAGTTATCCATATTTATGTTGACAAAAATGCAGCTGAGGACAAAGTACATATATAGAGATATAGGTTGATGATAGATCGATACAGATATACACAGATATAGATTATGTTTGTATGTGTATGCATATATGTGTATATATACTATACATACATGTATATATTAATACATAATATATCATATGAAATTATATACAATACATATTAATATTGTATATACGTGTGTGTGTGTATGAGGTACCCTTCATTTGCTACAGTAATTGCAAAATGCATTTCCTGGTTTGAAAAAAAAAAAGAAAAACTAGATATGTACCTCTTCCAATTTACCACAACTACTAGTTCCCATTGAAGGGTTTAGGGGGATTTAATCCCTTTTAGTCAAATGGCAAGAGCAAGTAAAGAAAGGTGCCACAGGCAGAAAGCTCCATTGTTACATTCTCCACATTGGGAGAAATTAAGGAAGGCCTTCAGAATGTTGAGTGGGTCCCCTACAAACCAAAAGAAAAATTTTGAGAGGGTACAGAAAAGATTCACACAGGATAGGAAGCATGGATAGACTCAATCATTGGGAACTCTGAAATGAGCAAGTTCACTGATCTATTTGAATACTTGTTAATATCTTTTATGATCACCTTTATTCCTTGTTTGTTCAAGAACTCTACCCATCTATAGCCATGAAAGCTTATCTCTATATTAAGTTTTGTATGATACAACCTTTTATATTATTTCCATTTGGAATTTATTGAGTCATATAGGAGATGTTGAACTAAAACAAATTCTGCCAGCCTACCATCCAATGTTCCCAGCAGTTTTTGCTAATTATTAAGTAATTGCTATAGTAATTTGTATCTTTGGGTTTACTGAACACCGTGCTACTATATTCAATTGTCTCTGAGTCTTCTGTACCAATTCCATTGACTGACTTTTCTATTTTTTAATCAGAAACAAAGAGTTTTGATGATGATTATTGATTTGTAGCATATTTTCTGAGACCTAGTACTAATACATCTCTTTCAAGTCTACTTTTTCATCACTTTATTTTTTTTATTAAACAAATGCTTTATTAACTTCTGTTTTACATCATTCATTTCCACCAGATTTTGAGTTACAATCATTTCCCCCCAGTTATTCCCCTACCCAACCTCCCAGAATAGCAGTCCCACAAGATATTGCTTCCTCCGATCTGCTCTCTCCCATACCTTCTCCCATACCCTCTTCGACTTTTCCATTAGAGGAAGGTGAATCTTTGAGTCCCTTTGCCTTCACATCTTATCTCCCAATTACAAGAAAAAGGGTATTAATAATAGTATTTATATATATTTGAAACATTTAATGTTAAGACCTTGAATTTCAGATCCATTTCCTTCCTCTCTTGTCACCCATTCCCTCTGGGGAGATAAGTAATTCAGTATATGTTGTACATGTCTAGCTATGCAAAACATCATAGTAGATATACTGTACAAGGCTGCTTATAATTCCCTCCCACTCACCCCACCCCCCACCTGGTCCATTCCCTACATGATCCTGTCCCTCTTCTATAGTGGGTACTTCCAACCCCCTCCCCTCCACCCCAAGGATGCCTTCCCATCCATCATCCCTCCTCTCATCCCCCTTCCCCCTATTCTGCTGCAGGTTGAGATATCCCATTTAGTATGTATGTCATTCTCTCCCTGAACCAAATTCAATGAGAATGTGGTTTTGCCTTTTTGCCTTCCTATTCTCCCCTCCCTTGCAACCACTTCCCCTTGCTTCTTCTACATGAGATAGTTTACCCTACCCTGTCTCTCCCCATCTCCTCTTGCCACTTTCCTCTCTCACCTCATAATTTCATCCCTTGAGTATTCTCCCTTCCCAACAAATTCAACCTATGCCCTCTATCCATATATAACTGTAACCATATACACACACATTCACATATGTATTCATATGACCACACCCCCTTCTTCCATTATTTTCATAGTGAGAAAGATATCATCAGTCACAGTTATTGCTTTTCCATATAGGAATGTAAATAGTTCAACTTTGATAAGTTCCTTTTGATTTCTTTTCCCTGATTACCTTCTCAGGCATCTCTTGCTTCTTGTGTCTGGATGTCAAATTTTCTATTCAATTCTGGTTTTTTCCTCAAGAATGCTTGAAAGTCCTCTATTCCACTGAATGACCATATTTTCCCCTGAAACAAAATACTCAGTTTTGCTGGGTAGGTGACCCTTGGGTTCATTCCCAGTTCTTTTGCCCTCTGGAATATCATATTCCATGCCCTTCGATCCCTCAGTGTAGAAGCTGCCAGGTCCTGGGCTATTCTGATTGTGTTTCCACAATATTGAAATTGTTTCTTCCTGGCTGCTTGTAGTATTTTCTCCTTGATCTGGGGATTCTGGAACCTGGCTATAATATTCCTGGGAGTTTTCTTTTTGGGATCTTTTTCAGGAGGTGATCTGTGGATTCTTTCAACCTCTATTTTGCCCTCTGGATCTAAAACATCAGGGCAATTTTCCTTGAGAATTTCTTGAAGGGTGATTTCTAGGTTCTTTCTTTGATCATGGCTTTCAGGTAGTCCAATAATTTTTAAATTGTCTCTCCTGGATCTATTTTCCAGGTCAGTGGTTTTTCCCATGAGATATTTCACACTGCCTTCTAATCTTTCATTTGTTTGGATCTGCTTAACAGCATCTTGATTTCTCATAAAGTCATTAGCTTCCATTTGCTCCAGTCTAACTCTGAAGGAATGAATCTCCTCAGTGAACTTTTGAGATTCTTTTTCCATCTGGCAAATTCGACTTTTTAAGGCATTCTTCTCCTCATTGCCCTTTTGGGCCTCCTTTGCCATTTGAGTTAGTCTATTTTTTAAGGTGTTGTTTTCCTCAGTCAGGCTGTTGACCCTCATTTCATACTTTTCCTGCATCCTTCTCATTTCTCTTTCCAATTTTTCCTCCACTTCTCTTATTTGATTTTTAAAGTCCTTCTTGAGGTCCTCTATGGCATGCAACCCGTTCATGTTTTCCCCTGGGGCTTTTGGAGCAGGACTTCTGAACTCACAGTCCTTTTCCCACTCTATGCCCCCAAAATAGGAGTCTAGGGTTGCATTTTTCTGTTTCCTTTGCCTTGGCATGTTGCCACTTAATTACTTGCCACACTATGGCTTTAAGGCCAGATAGAGGAATTTTCATCCCAAACGTGTGGGGAGCAACTTCCGTTTCTGGCAAGCTGTAAATCCACCCACGACTTCCACCCTAGATCACAATCCAGATCCAGGGAGGTTAAAGCAAGAGCGATTACCCCCCAAGACTGATCGCTGGATCTCCCTACAGTTCGCAGGCCAGGAGCTGGAGCTGCCTCTGAAAACTACAAAATGGTGTGTCTCCTCAGCGGCTTCTAACCCCCAGGGGAGGGAGCCGACGCATTCCTCAAATACTGGTCCCAAAGTCCATAGGACACTAACCTCTTACTTTGTCCTAGGCATGTCTATGTTGATAATTCTGGAGTTGCCACAGCTGCTGGTGTTCTGGGGTCTCTCCACCCGGCTGCTGGCCCTGCCGCCCTGAGGCTAAAACCTCGGCTCATGGGGACCTGGGCTCGGCTCGGCTCGACTCCCTGCGCTCTGCGTGCTGCCAACTCCCAGAGTGCTGCACTTGTCCTTCCTGCAGGGCTGCTGGGCTGTCCTCAGTGGGAGGTTAGCTTCTCTGTGTCGTTCTGTGGGTGCTGGGGCTCCAGAAGTTGTTCAGAGTCCCCTTTTACATAGTTTGGGGGGAATCTGGGGGCAGAGTGGCTTGGATGAACTGTTTCTACTCCGTCATCTTGGCTCCACCCCTTTTTCATCACTTTAATAACTTTCTTTGAGATTATTGACATTTTTCTGCTCTAAGAAATTGCTTTCATTTTCCTCCTTTCCCCATCTTGACCACTTGACCTCCTCTATACTGTCCTCTTTTCTTACGTCTTAAGCCCATTGCCTCCTTATCCCGCCACCCCTGCTTTCACTCTTATTCATGTGCTGCAGAACAAAGCTAGAGGAAAAAAAAATTGTGCTAACTATATTACATAATCTCAACTTAGACCTCACATGGCAATTCTTTTATACCTCCCTAAATCAATTCACTATCCCACTCAGTGCTGTGGCTTTTCAAAATATTTTCATCTCTCCTTAAACTACCCATGTTTCTTTCCCTCTCTCTCCACCTTTTCAGCTAAGAACCTTGCCACATGTTTCAAACACACACAAAAAAAAACAAAACCTGAGGTCATTTGCTGAAAGTTCCTTCTCCCTTCCTCCTAATGTCATATCATTTAGATGCCTTACTATCTCTTCCTTCATTCCCATTTGACAAGAAGTGGCCTTTTTCATGGCCAAGCTAAATGCATCTACCTGCTCAAGGGATCCTATTTCACCTTGTCTTCTCTAGCAGATTGTACCCACTCTCATACCAATTTTCATTTATCTGTAATCTATCCTTGTCCAGTGGCTACTTCCCTACTATCTACAAATATACCTATGTCTCCCATATCTTCAAAAAAACCCTCACCTGATCTATCTATGCCCACTTGCTAGTGGTATCAGCCCATCTCTTTCCTACTATATGTGGCCAAACTCCTTGAGAAGTAGACAGAATGTTATCTACAACCAATACCTTCACTTTCTTTCCTCTCACTCTCCTCTTAACTCTCTACAGTCTGGCTTCCAACTCTGGCTTTCTCCAAAGTTACCAATGACCTCTTAACTGGCAAACGTAATGATCTTTTCTCAATCCTCATTCTTCTTGACCTGCTGCTCATCTTTTCTCCTTGATACTTTATTCTCTCTAGTTTTTTTATGATGCTCCTGTCTCCTGGTTCTCCTCCCACCTGTCTGACCACTACTCAGTCTCCTTTGCTGGAGCTACATTGAGGTTATATCCACTGAGGGTTTTCTCAAGGGTCTCCTCTTCTATTCTTCCTCTATACTACTATTTTGGTAACTTTCTCAGCTCCCATGGGTTCAACTATCATCTCTATGCAAATGATTCTTAGCTTTAATTGTCCAAGCCTAACTTTTCTCCTCAACTCTAGTCTTGCATCTACAACTTCAAATTAGAAACTTGAAAAATTATGTCTCATAGATATTTTATTCAGTGTGCCAAAGTTTGTGAACTTTTTATCCCCTCTCCATAAAAATTTTCCTTCTTTAAAACTTGTCAGTTACTCTTGCATGCCCTTATGCTTATAGATGGCATTACCATCCTCCTAGACACCCAGATTTACTACCAGGGTACAGAAATTTAATGCCTATTCTCAGACTCCAAATTCTAGCCAGCTATTCACTTCCCAAATCAATTTTTCTCTTTCACATTCCTTCGTTTCAATGGGCAGCTGTGAGAAAACACAGCCTGTGTATTTAGTGTCTTCAGTTTCTTGCCCAAATATTCATTATCTTTGGCAATACTTTCTAATTTCCTTCTGCCAGTATGTTTTCCTTCAAATTACCATATGTATATATAATTATCTATCAATATCAGTAAAAATGCTGTGAAAACTTAAGAGTATTCTACATTTTGTGAATTCCTTGTTTTGTACATTAAAAAAATCTAACTCTTCAAATAAAAAAGTCCTGCTTTCTCTCTACATCTTGAAATCACACACACACACACACACACACACACACACACACACACACACACACACACCTTCAGGAATTTTCAGATATAACACAAAAAAAGGAAACATCTAACTTATAACTTGCATTTCAAGTCCAAGGTCAAGTAAAATAGCATAAATCCTGGAAATTTATTTTTAACTTAATCAGTAGGTACTGTTATAACTTTTTAAAAATCCCATAAAGACTCCAAAACTGTCCCCTTATCTTCTATCTTCCCAATATCTTTATCTTCTATGTACCCAAAAATATTGGATCATCTGAGAATAAGTACTAAAATCCACAGAATCCTTTACAGAAATGAGTGATAATTCTCATGCACTGTAAGTTAGTTTTTCACAGACATATAATTTTAGAGAAATGAGGAAATTAGCTGCAATCACAAACATTTTGTTAAGCTAGATAATTAACTCTACCGTCGACCTAGTTACTATAATATATAGTCTATAGTGAAACCTCACCCCAATTCATCTCTTTCTCCATCCTTCACAGATAAATGGGAAAATAATCTTCCCTTGTATTAATCTGATTATGTCACTCTTCTGTTCAAAATTCTTCAATGGTTTCACAATATCTTATGAATAAAGTCCCAACTACTAAGCCTACTACAGGCTCCTACAAGCTCCCTACAAACTGTCATCAGCCTACCTTTCTGTCCAAATCTATCACTAATCCACATACTTTATGCTCTTGCCATACTAGACACCTGCTAGCTAGAGGTCTCCTTTTCATTTCTCATGCTTTTTTGTCCCCATCCTAGCTCATTCATTCCACATGTCTAGAATGTTTTCTTTCCCCATTCCAAAACCATGTTAAACTTCTATTCATTCTTCAAATCATAAACCTAATACTTCCTCTCACAATTTCCTGATTATAAATGTTCTTTCCATTCTTAAATGTACTTATAAAATAAACTATTACAGAATCTCAGCAGTGGAAAGGTCCACAGGTATTATCTAATTCAACCCTTACTTGAAAAGAATTACCTCCATAACATACCTAACAGGTAGCTTCTGCCTAAAAATTTCTCGTTATGGCCATCTACTACCTCCTAAGGCAGGCCTCCTTTCAGTTTCTGGGGAGGTCCAATTGTTAGTCGGGTTTTCCTTATGGCAAGAAAAATATAACTTTTTCACATTCCTCCCACTGCTCCAACATCTGTCCTCTAGAGCAAAGCAATACAAATCTCATTCTCTTTCTTATAACAACCTTTAAAATATCTGAAAGTAGCTGCCATGCCCCACCTATCCTGACAGCCAGGCTAAATGTCATCCTCTGCCGATTAAACATATTCAGCTCCTTTAACTTCATATGACACAGTCTCCAGTAATCACTTTTAGTATGAGTTGATTTAATCATAGAATTTTAGATCTAGAAGGAATCTTAGACATCAAATAGTACAACTCCTTTGGTTTAGATGATAAAAATGAGGCCCAGAAAGATAATGGGTCTAGTTTTAACATCATACAACTAGTTCAAAGCATATCACTTATAACCTAAGCCTCCTGGTTTGTAGTTCACTGTTTTTTCACTATAACAAACCTTAATCTGAAAAACTAATTATTGAAAATACATTCAGACTTAAATTACTTTCTTGAGTTAATTTGAAAATTTTGTCATTATCATAAGCAGTGAAACAATAGGGAGACATAAAACTGAGGTACCAAATATTCATTACTATGATTTGCAGTTACAGTTGAGAGAAATGATCATTAATAACCATAATTTGGGGAGATCCAGAGTTTTCCCCCTTCTTCTAAAGTCCTCATTTTTAAAAGTTCAGTCTTTTGAAAGACACTGCTAATAATGAGATTGGACAAACTTTCTTGTTCAAGACCCCACCTCACTTGTTCTGTTCAGACTAGGGGATGGGGGAGAGATACATTCTTTGAATAGACGGCTGGGGGGTGATCTGGCTATAGAGAGTCTGTCCAAAGGTGACATGGTGTCACTCTCAGACCCTCATTTTAATATATCCCATATCCTACTATGTTAACAAATCAAAGCAGATTGCACCTCCTTTTCCAAAAGAACAAATATGCCCTCAGCCCACTGCCCTGATTGTCTTTGGTCTAAGAGAGACAGCCAAATGACCATTTTTTTAATTAATAATGTGCTGGCCTTATTAAAAAATTATTTAATTACCCAGAAACCATGTCTCTCGATCTTTTTTTAATCATCACACAGTATATAAACTGATCAACCTAAACAAGTTAATGACAATGGCAAGAATAACTTATACCACTGAATATCAAGCTTTATGATAAATTCTAAAGTAAACATTTATATTTTATTAGATCCCAAGGCTATATAAGGAGTGCTGTTGAAGTCATAAGTAGCCTAGTTATCTGCTGACTTGACACTGGGGGTACTTTTTGGATAAAATTAAAAAGTAATGGAGGGGCAGCTAGGTGGCACAATGAACAAAGCACAGGCCCTGGAGTCAGGGGGATCCAAGTTCAAATCTGGCCTCAGACACTTAACACTTACTAGCCATGTGACCTTGGGAAAGTCACTTAACCTCAACTGCTCTGCATTACCCCTCCAAAAAAAAAAAAGTAAAACAAAACAAAACAAAAACAGAAAGTAATGGAAAACCTTTTACATCAAGATCATAGGGAACAACTGTTAAATTTTTAAATTTGTGTACTGAGTCATGAGGAAAGTAATACCCAGATTTTATTTAAGAAGCTTTACAGTTTTACTTATATTACTTTACAGATGTATTTATATTGGCAGGAATGCTTTCATTGCTAATTGAAAGCGACCTTTGTACCTGATTTAATGAAAGAAAGAAAAAAGCATTCACTAATATAAAAACAACCTTTCCCTATGTAAGATATCGTCACTTTTGTATGTGAGCAGTTGGCTGAAAGGGGAAGAAAAGTAACTTTTGGGTGAAGAAAAAGGATGAAACCAACTTATTAAGAATGTAAGGCACTATTTCCTATGTGAATAATTTGGTTGTAGAAAAAAATAACTTTTGTAGATTAAAAAATTATAAAATCCAATTTTTTCCATTAAATAGGAGGACAGAGGTTGTTAGGAGGACCATAGCACACAGAGCTGTTCCTCAGATGAATGGTCTGAGAGGATCTAAGGGCAGAAAAATGACTGAATCTGAAGAGAATTATAGTCCTTTAGCTCATTTGTATATGATCTTTTTTAAAGAGCATGAGAATTTAAAACTCACAATGTGGTAAATCATACAACTGGAAACTATGGGAAGACAAAATAATAACTATTGGTTTCATAACTAACAGGTGAATTTCATGAATTTTACATGATTAGGGAAAGATGAGTCACTGACCACCAGGAGGGTCTGATTCAAGCCATTAGAGGAAATGAAGAACCCAGCAGGAGAAAAACCATTAAGAAGACAGTGGAAAAGAAGTTGAGAAGATGCCAGCAGGGAAGCTGCATGAATTGGAGCCTGCTGATTGTTAAGAGTAGTATTGCTTTGTCGATTGGCTAAAGAAAAGGTCAGTAGTCTACTGATTGGAAGAGAGCTAAATTCTGCTAGAGTGCGAGCTACAGTCCTTGCCTGAGAAAAGTGAAAGTGCTCCAAGGAATCCATTCCCTCTGCTTTGAGTGGGAAAAACAGAAGTGAAGAGAGAGCTGTCATGGTCAGAAGGCTAAGAGCTGACTAGACAATGAAGTGTCCTTTTGACTAAGAAGCTAAGATGGGCTTATTTGCAGAAAGTCAACCTTAGGAGCTTGGCAGTTCTTCCACTTAAGGAAACTATTTGTCACTATAAAAGTGTCACATTTTCTCAGAGCCCTTTTAAGGATGACTATTAAGGGTTTGTGACTGCTAGATTTGTTCAAGATCAGAAAAAGAGTAGATTTACCTAGGAGAGCAGTAAGGACTAGTAGGGTAGCAGTTAGCTGATAAGGAGCTTTGTCTGATATAAATTGTTCCTGAAGGGTCAAAAAATATCAAGTTGAGAACTGTGAGCTACCCTGAACACTTGGGTCTTCCTCACCCAAGTGCTTCTGCACAATATCTCTTCGTGTGGCCATCTTCCCCCCTAAACAATGCAAGATAATAGGAAAGTATGAGTCAAAGTTTTGCATGGACTATAATATACTATTACTACATTTACTTTATATTGAGGAACTGTTGTGTTAACATCATTCCTGTTTTCCTTCTTCTCCTATTCTCTTCATCTCCAAATTCCTTGACATTACCTCTTATCTTTTCCTTTTCACAGTCTCTGACAAAAAGATGGTTCTTCTCCCTGCCAAGACCAATCATATACACATGCATGTAACTCCATCTCCTGTTGTCTTAATAAAAGAAACCTTAATCACCACTACCCCCAATCTCTCAAATCTTCAACCTCTATCAATTGCTCCCTCCCCTCCTGCCTTCAGTTATACCAATGTCTTCTCCATCCTTAAAAAACAAGTCAATCCTAGCATACGTTCAAGCTATCATACTATGTCTCTCCTTTTCTCAGCCAAACTCCTTGAAAACACTGTCTACATATACTCCCTCTATTTCCTTTCCTCCTTTCTCACTCTCTCAACTCTTGGCAATGTGCATTCTGACCTCATCACTCAACCAAACTTTTTCTCTCTAAATTTACCAATGATCTATCTATTAATTGACAAATCTGATAGTCTTTTTTCAGTCCTCATGTATGTCTGCTTATTTGCTGTATTTCACTCTGATGATCATCCTCTCCTCCTGGATATTCTCTCATCTCTGGTTTTCATAACATTACTCTTTCCTGGTTCACCTCTACCTTTCTTTCTCAGTCTCCTTTGCTAGATATTCATTCACATCATGATCCCCAGACTGCAGGTATCCCCCAAAGTTCTTACCTAAGCTCTCTTCTCTTCTTCCATAACTGTATCCTGCCTGTACCCTTATTAGCTCCCATGGCTTTAATTATTATCTTTTCGCAGATGACTCCTTTTTTTATATATCCAACCCCAGTCTCTCCTCCTAATTTCAAACCTATATCACCAACTGCCTATAGACATTCCAAACTGGGTGTTCTGGAAATACTGTAAACTCAAAAATATTAAAAACCTGAACTCTTTTCCCACTCTTTCCCCCTAAATCCTACCCTTTAATATTTCCTTATTTTTGTCAAAGGCACCATGGCCCTTCAAAATTACCAGGTTCATATAGTCACCCTTTTTCTGGACCTCTCACTCACAACCTACATACCCAACCAGTTGCCAAAACTTACCATTTTTACTTTCACAACAACTCTTGAATCTGACCCTTCTTTCCATTCATACAGCTACTACTTCAGTTTGGGTTCTCATCTTCCCCTTCTCCTAAGTGGTCTCCCTCACCACTGTAGTCCATCGTATAACCTGCTACTAGAGTGATTTTCATTTAATGAAGATCTATGTGACTCAATATTAACAGGTTCTTATTGCCTCTATGCTAAAATATAAACTCCTCTGTTTAACTTTTAAAGCTCTACACAACCCAACCTCAATGTGTCTTTCTAGCTTCTCTGGACTTTACTTCTCCTGCACTCCATGATCCAGCCATCTCAATCAAGTATCTCTGTTCCTCATAGATAATCCTCTATCTCTTGTGTCCCTATTTTTACACTGACCATTCCACATGCAAAGAATGTACTCCCTTGATGTCTGTCAATCGTGGAATCACTGAACAAATTGTGGTATAGGATCATGATGAAATACTACTATGCAATAAGAAATAATGAGGGGGATGATTTCATGAAACCCTGAATTGATGAACTGATGCAAAGTGAAGTGAGAAGAACCAGGTGAACACTGTATCAACAAAGTATCAATATTGTACAATGATCAACTGTGAATGACTTAGCTATTCTGATCAAGAAAATGATCTAAGACAATTCCAAAGTACCCAAGATGAAATACACTATCCATCTCCAGAGAGAGAGAGCTGATGAACTGAGTGCAAACTGAAGCATACTTTTTTTAAACTTTATTTTTCTTTTGGGAGGTGTTTTCTTTTTCAACATGGCTAATATGGAAATGTTTTGTGTGACTTCACATGTATAATTGATATCACATTGCTTGTATTCTCAAAGGGTGGGGGAGGGGCAGGAGGGAGAGAGAATTTGAAACTCAAAATTTTTAAAAATGGATGTTGAAAAAAATTTTATATGTAATTAAGAAATATTTAACAAAATAAATAAAAATATGTCTTGTTTCATATGTAAAGAACCTGGTTGTTTAGCTATCCTTGACAATATTGTGAATATAACTGACACGGAATTAACTTATAGATATTTAACTCCCCACCTGACAAGTGCCAGAACAGTATGGCCCTCTCTAAGGAATAAGGATAACTAGATTTATGGGCTAACCCTGAAAAGTCCTCACAACAACTGTGAGAGGTATTTGAGATTATTATTCCCATTTCAGAGTTGAGGAAACTGAGGCAAACAAAACCCTGATACTTATTTTAAAATGACAGTGCAATTGCTATTTGGAACTAGTATGTAGGGTGTAACCTCTATTTTATGTAAAAATATCAATATGTAAGACAACTTCAATTAATAACTCCCCCAGTTACACCATTAAAACATAAGCTATTTTCCCAATTTCAGCTTGTAATTTTAATACAAACATTATGAGTAAGGAAAACACCTATCATGTGATCTAAGGGTTCCACATTATTATATTCAATTTAGTTGTCCCGTAGTCAATTTTATTATTGCAACGATAGTGTAGTGTAGTAAAATACTGTACTTTTATACACACACTCACACACACATGCACACTTTCCTGGACAACAGATATTATACTGCACACTTTCCTGGACAACAGATATTATACTGCAACTAAGTTGTCATACTGGTCTTCCACATGAGGGAGGAAAACATTCAAAATTTATTCAAACAAAATAAGAAATAATGGTTGGCTTAAATATCCAAGGGAGAAATCTGATCGATTAGGCCAGTAAGGAAAAGATGCATGCATTAGGTATTCTACTAATTACAGCTGCTTTGGTGGGCAATATCAATGTTGAAACAGATGTCAGGAACCTATTAACTAAGGGTTTTCAAACATCTGCTTACAATTTTAAGGCAATTGTAAATACATCACACAAGGTCAATTGGCCCAATTAAGATCTATGTGCAAATCCATTGCTGTAAGTTTCTTTTCAAGCTTTACATGGACTTGATTTTTTTAACCCTCTCGTTTTATCTACAACCCAAGGTTATTTTTTCTAATACAGGAAATGGAGTTTAATAGATACTTTTAACCCCTGCAATGGTGATTTTTTAGAAAAACACAATAACAATGACTACACACTGTCTGCTTTTTCAAAATTAGACTTTTTTCTTTTTCTTCACTCCCTATTACACCAATAGCATGCTGTTTAAGCTAAAATAAAGTATACCATAATGTGAATATGATAAAGACAGTGATAATTACAACATAACCAAAAATCATAATACTAAAATAGGCTATAATAGATTTGGAAAATATTCTAATAAAAGTCTATACAATATGAGTAAAACACAAGTTCATAACTCTAAGGCAGCTATGAAAAGGTAAATACTTCCTTGCCATGAAAAAGTAAGGGGACTGATAGATATTCTGATAGCACAAGATAAACAGATTAAAAACCTAGAGAAATACTGCTGGAATGAGCACTAAACAACCACGAGGGCTGATAACGGGTAGACTATGAATTTGCTGAAAATAACCAAACGTGGCTTACTTTCAGATGGAGACTTTGAAACAGTTAAGATCCTAGAATAAAATCAAAAGACTCTTCAGGAATAACATCTGCATAAATACTACCAACAATATGTTGACAAAGACATACTGAACAAATGGCTAAGTCATGTGGATTTGAATGTGAAAATAGAGGAGCTTATAATAACAATTCAGGAAAAGGTTTTTTAGCTAACAGAAATTATAGAGTGAAATTATTATATTCCTAAGAATGAGACTTGGTGATCAGTGCAGATTATGCAACAAAATAGAAACTATATAACATGTCACCATAGGCTACAAAAAATTTCACACCTGCCCATATCTAGCAAAATATGACCTAGGCGCTAAGATTAGGGAACAGAAGTTCACTATCTTTCATGAAGTTGAGATGATAAATCCCAAATACAAACCTAAAATATTCTAGAAAATTCAATAAACTGACTATAAAGGAATTGAGTCACTAATATAAACTGAGCTGTGGCCCACAATCATCCAGACAAATCAGACTTATAAAAATATCTTAATAATTATCATAACACCAAATACTTACAATCTTTAAGTTACATGAAACAAAAAAAACTTAAAAATATAAAGGACCAAGCAGAAAAGGTGAAAATTACGTGGAAACAAGAATTATGCTTATTTTCTTCTCTATTACTGGAATCAAAGTGTGGAAGTTTTCAGTTAATCTACAGAACTTACATCACAATACTTTTATTCAACTAAAAATTTAGTTATTTTATCCATGTGTGCAATATGCTAGCATCAGGATAACTTGTCATAGGACCATTTCTATTTACATACCCCATCAAAAATATGAGAATAAGATAATAGGATATAATACCACCTCACATTTCTATGACAATTTAAGGTTTTACCCAGTGAGGAGAGACACAATATATTTTATTTTTGTCTCAAGCATGAATCACAGTAGAAGTAAACAGGACTATCTGTAAAGTACACAGAAGCAAGAGAATCCCTCTTTCATAATCATTAGGAAAATTGTTAGCTTTCCTGATATTTCTTTTGAAAGCTACTTGCTGCCACATAATTTTTTCATTAAAAAAAACCATAAATTGTATACCTAGGGTAAATTTCATCATCTCTAATTCTTTAGATGGAAAAATTATATTTGTTGTACATCACTGCTAAAATCATTCAAGTCAAAGAAAATATTAAAACAGAATACTTAAAGTTTTAATCTGATACCCCTGAGAATAAATTCAGATGTTTCTCAAAGGTTCCTGAAACAAAGAAAAAAAGGAAAATAAATCTCACTTTGTTTAATAGAAACTTAAAATAGCCTATGTCAAAAGCCAGGTGTTCACATGTATGATGGTTCCATCATTTATGCAATTTGAAGGCTAACCATTTCTCCCTTTGTAGCAATTTCCAGATGTTGACTCCCTACAAAGAGTTCCTTGAGCTCAGGATATCTAGCTCCACAGAGACCATCCTTCCTGACTCACATCCCAAGTCAGATACCTAGGAGTAACAGAGAAATGCAGGAACAATTCTCTGGCTTTTTTACCCAATAACATCACACCATCACTTACCTTGGCCTGCCTTTCTCTTTGGGTCAATAGATACTTCTGCTTTCACTCAATTCAACACACATTTATTAAGCACCTGCTACACTGAAGATACTATGCTAGGATGTGGATACACAGGTGAAATAAAAGACAGCTCTTGTCTTTAAGGACCTTACAAGATAATGGGGAGAAGGAGAGTGAAATGGATAAGGCATAGCAATAACTATAACACAAGGCAAAATGTAATTAATATGTGAAAAGAAGTCCATACAAATTCCTAAAGCAAATTTGAAATGATACCACTTTCAGCTGAGGGGATCAGGGAAGGTTAGACAGAATTAATTTTATTTATTTAAAAAACATTCATTAAGTACTACAGAGGTCATAAGGATCATATCTTGACAAAACAAATGATGGTATTTCAGAAAGTATTTGCAAAGCTACCTAAGAATGTTATTCTTTTGCCAAATATGAAATGGTAGAAGACAAGAAAGTTGCTCTTGGTAAAGTTAACACAACTTCCAGACTTTAGATAGAACTATACTCAATCTATACCTAAGATATAGTGGTCTACACTGTTCTTAATATCTCCAGAAAAGGCAATTCCATATTTTCTACTATGATAGTGACAAATTTTAACATGCCAAGCATAGTACAGGAAAAAAAAGAACACTGAACTTAGAGTCAGGAAACCGAAGGACATGGCCTTTGGAAAATAACTTCATCTCTTAGGGCTTCAGTTCACTGCATGTAAAATGACTAGATGGTCTATGATATCCTATTCCCCTCCAGATCAAATCTATGTTTCTATACTTCTGTGTCTGATTTGAAGTTCCTCCTTCCTCAACCCTATCCAAATCTCATCTTGTCCTTAAATACTTTATTTTGTTCTACTTTGAAGGCCAGTACTATCTCTTTTGAAGTAAAAATAAATAAACAAGTTGAAGAGTATTTATTAAGTGCCTGCTTTGTGGTAGGCACAGTGGCTAAGTATATATAGAAAAAGACAGTCCTTGCTCTCAAAGAGCTCACAGCCTAACGGGGGAGATAACAGGCAAATACTGATGTACAGACAAGATACAGACAGGATAAATAGGAGATCACTTTAAAGAGAAAGCACTAGCATTACGGGGTATTGGGAAAGGCACAGAAGGTGAGAGTTTAGCTGGGACCTAAAGGAAGTCAAGGAAATCAGAAGATTGGAGATGAGGAGGGAAAGAATTCCAGAAGAGAATTTACAAACTGGGAGACAGCCAGTAAAATGCAAGGAGGTGGTGCAGTAGACAGAGTATCTGAGTTCAAATTCAGCCTAAGACACCCACTATTTGTGTAATCCTGGGGAAGTCACTTAACCCCAAATGCACCAAAAAACAAAAAATTGCCTCCAAAAAATAATTCAGGAGATGGGAGGGTCTTGTCAGGATGTCTTGTCAGAGAATAGCAAGGAGGTCTGCGTCACTGCATTGTGAGGATAACATGTAAGAAGACCGGAAAAATGGGAAGAGATCAGGTTACAAAGAGCTTTAAAAGCCAAACAGAAGATTTCATATTTGATCCTTTAGATGATAAGGAGCCACTGGAGGAGACTGAATGGCTGTGCTTAAGGAAGCTCCATCTAACAACTGAGTGGAGGATGAAGTGGAGGCTTGAGGCAGGAAGATCAAATAACAGGTCAATGCCATCATCCAGACATGAGATTCTGATACCCTGCATCAGGATTGTGGCAGTGTCAGAGGAGCTCGGGGAGTGCATAGGAGAGATGTTAAGAAAGTGATATTGATATAACTGGGTACAGAGAGTGAGGAGACAAAGTTGATAGACACATCTGACTTTTTTTTTTTTTTTTTAGCTTGGCAGGAGCTAGGAAGCTAACTAGAAAGCTCTAGTAAAAGTGTGCTATGCACCAGATTATGTTGAAGATGACACTGTAGAAAATAATAAAAGATCACTAAGGGACTACTCTTTGTATTTAGTCATGCCCAATTCTTCGTGACTCCATTTGGGATTTTCTTGGCAAAGATACTAGAGTGGTCTGATATTTCCTTCTCCAGCTCATTTTATAGGTGAGGAAATTGAGGCAAACAGGGTTAAGTGACTTGCACAGAACTAGGAATAAACTGATTTGAATTCAGTAAGATGAGTCTTCCTGACTCCAGGTGAGGCATTTTATCCACTGTACTATGGAACTGCTCTTAAGGAACTATTCTATTAGCTCTGATTTGAACTCAACAAACATTTATTGAAGTGGTTCTCAGACTTTTTAATCCCAGGAACCCTTTACACTTAAAAAAAAAAATGTACTGAAGATCCCTAAGAACGTTTGTTTCTTGCCTATCAATACATATCAATAATAAAAACTGATAAACTTTTAAAATATTTATTAATTTAAAATAACCATAAATCCATTAAACACTAACTTAAGTGACATTTAAAGTGAACCCTTTACACTTAAAAAAAATGTACTGAAGATCCCTAAGAACGTTTGTTTCTTGCCTATCAATACATATCAATAATAAAAACTGATAAATTTTTAAAATATTTATTAATTTAAAATAACCATAAATCCATTAAACACTAACTTAAGTGACATTTTTATGAAAGATAACTATTTTCCAAAATAAAAAGAAATGTGTGCGAAGTGTAGAAATGTATTACATGTTTGCAAATCTCTCCAATGTCTGCCTTATAGAAAACAGCTGGATTCTCCTATCTACCTTCTGTATTCAATCTGTTGCAATGTGTTTCTTTGGTTGAACCATACGAAGACAATCCAGCCTCAGACATGTAGCTGGAAAAATGAGGAATATTATAATAACTTTTTCAAATAGTTTTGGATATTCTTCTTTGATATTACACCAATATTCAACAAGTGGTAGTTTCTTAAATGTTAGTTCTATGTGAAATCTGAAACCTTATCAATGAACTTTGTGTACTCTGTTACATTAAAATCTGTTAATATATCTTGAACTTTTAGTGGACTGTTTAACCATCCATTGATGGAAAATATTGATTCACTGAGTTATACAGATTTTTCCCTATGTTGTCACATTTCATTATACATTATCAAAAAATCAAATTCATTAATATCACCACCAATCTCATCAGAAAAGTCTTTAAGTGTTAGAAAGCTGTCAAGCTCATGGTGGCAGATGCAAGTTATTCAGAATTCTCATCTTCCCTTGAAAGTTCAAATTTTACCACTAATAACAAATTCAATCAGCTGTTTTCCTTGAAATAACAGGTTCATTCTATTCATTTCTCAGAAAATGTCTATAATACCCAAATCTGAATAGCTATAATTGTCAGATTTTCTCCCCAAATAAAAATGGTATTCTATGAAAAAAGTCATTTAGTTCAGCTCTCAACTCATTCACACAACTGCATATTCTGGAGACAACCATCATACTTCGGTCTACAGCAGAAGTCCTTTATGTGTACCTCCCATTTTGCTACACAGAATATTAAAAAAAATGTGTACTCAAGGGTCAAGATTTAATAAAATTAGTAATTTATGCTGCTTCATCAAGGACACTATTACATGAGCCTGGAATTTTTTTTTTTTTAAACTAAGGGTGCCTGGCTGTCAAGGACACAATGAATACTAGTACCACTTGGCATTTCTCCCTTGCAGTTCGACCCAACCCTGCCTTCACACCATCAGTACAATGTCATCGGAGCTATTCCAAGATAAACAATTAGATCCAAAAGAAGCATGCAAGACTTTAAATATTTCAGCATCACTTGTATTTGTTGCCAAGAATTCACATAAAAGAGGATCTTCAATTATTAGTTGGTACTGACATCAGTCAAATACAAGCAAAAGAGCAAGTCCAGTTACATCTATAGATTCATGCAATAATAAGGCAAAAATACAGTTCTGAGACAAGATATGCAGTCAGTCTTTATGTCTGCAGCACAATCTTTAATTCAGAGGTCACACAGCTAAAGACTCCACTGTATACTTATGAGAGAATGAAACTAAAAAGACAAATAACTTCTTAATATTATTAGGAAATTAGTTTTGGTTTCAAGGATCCTCTGAAAGGGTCTAAAGAATCTCCAGCGGATTCACAGACCAGATGAAAATCACTGATTTATTGAATGTCTTTTTTATATACATCACTAAAGAAAAATGTTAATTATTTACTAATTTCCATTTTTAGGACAATGACGTATTTTTTAAAATTACATTTGGTTAGGAGGGCCTTATAGATGAAGACGCTGGGATTGAGAGTGATATATGAGTTACTGTGGAGAGAAGCCAGAAGCAAAGAAAATGGAAGTGAGTATAAAGAGAAACTAGGTCTGCCTCTAAATTCTTCCCAATGGGAAGGAAAAGTAAATGTCTTCTGGGTCCTAAAATAGTAAAAGGGAAACCATTTGGCCCTTTTTACAGAGAACCTGTGATGTGATATTAGATGTGATGGGTTTGTAACTCGTGCAATTAAATAATTTTCTCTCCTTTTCCTAGATCTATGAACTGTTTTGGTCTATTAGCAATAGCTGCACCACAATGCTCTTAAGAGATCCTGATGTTTCACTGAGGAATGAACAATCCTAAAGGAGCAGGAATTCTTAACCTAGAGTCCATGAATTTATTTTTTTTTTACATATTGGCAACTATTTTTGAATAAAATTGGTTTCCTTTGTAATCCTATGTATTTTATTTTATACACTTAAGAACTTATTCTGAGAAGAGGTCCACAGGTTTCACCTAACTGCCAAAGGGATCCAGGACAGAAAAAATATTAAGATTAAAAGATTAAGCTAGAGAGTGTTGCTGTTTTTATAATGAAAAAGAGAAAAGTGGTTAAGGAGAGTATAATATATACTCCAGAATGGGGGTTCCTAACCATGGACTCCTCTGACAATCTGGTGAAGCTCATGGACCCTTTTCAGAATAATGACTTTAAATGTATAAAATAAAATTAATAGGATTACAAAAGGAATCTATTATATTGAAATAGTTAATCAAAATATATATTTAAAAAACCAACAAATTCTCAGAGCCCAAGTTAAGAATGCCTCCTCTTGGAAAAACCTCTAGAGTGGTGGGGAGGGGCAGGGGGTGGGGGGGGTGGAGAAGAGAAGTATGGTATCAAGATCAGAAGAAATAATATGATCAAACTGAAGAAAAGCAATAAGTAGAGGAGAAATTTAAGTTTAAAAGTTTAGATTTTTTTTTAAATCATGTTGTAAATTGTTTTTACTTTCAACCTTGAACTCAGTTCACTCAGGATCAAGCTCTAAAAATACAGGCGCTCTGCCTATCTAAACAACAGCTAAAGCTGAAAGCAAACAACTCCACTCAATGTGGTGGCTTCAGCAACATTCCTGTCAATAAATACCTGTCTCCACTCAGGTTTGTCCAACAATAAACAATTTAGAGCTCAATATAGTCATCCATATTCTGTATGCAAGAAGATTTGCAAAATGCGAAATCAGGAGTTTCTTTATTTATTTTTATGGTCTTAAAAAAAAAGTTCAGTGGAGAAGACAAGAACAATCAAGAAATGAATTCTAAATGCTTGTTTATGCATACTCCTTTTCAAACAGGTCACCTTTGAGAGATCCAGTGCAATGTGCTCTTACTCTTCTCTTCTGCCATCAATGATGCGAAGTTGAAGATACAATAGACACAAATTGAAGCCTTAAAGAGTAGATAAAAACAGGGCAGAAATTGGGGGCTTTTTGATAAAGGAGAAGATTAGTTCAGCTCCTCCAGCACTGGATCCTTTTGAAAGGTAGTCCACAGATTTTGGGCCATAAATCCCATCCACTGTACAACATAAAAAAAAAAAATGACATAACACTTTATGCACCAGAATTCACAGTCAAGGACTCTTCTAACTTACTGTGCTATTCTGCACCTTACTGGGTACATGATGTTTTAAGTCACTTTGCCACTGTAGTAATCAATTCCTGATCTGAAAAATAAGGGGGATGACATATATAATCTCTAAAGAAATATTGCATCTCTAATATTCTGTTCTAATGAGAATTAATAAAATATACTACTGCAATCATAAAAATCACAGAATGCTAGAACTTAGAGATAATGTAGTCCAAATTCTAATAGAAGAGGAAAATGTAGTCCAGAGAAGTCTAGTGACTTTCCAAGACCACAGAAGTAATGACAGTACCAGTACTAGAATTAATATTTGGTATCAATCCTCCTTCCTGGACAATTATCACCACATAATTCTATACAGCTAATACATCCATGTAGCACCAATGCAATATTTACAGCATCCATGATCGTGATCAAGACCATGACTATAAATATGGCATGACATTCAATCACAAAATATACCAAACTCTCCATGTAGAGGACAGAACTGAAGCATTTTTTACACACCAGAAAACCAAATCCCAAAACCAGTAAGCCAATTCCATCACAGTACCAAAGATATGAAGAAGCCATAATAACACAGAGAGCCACAGCATCCTTTCAGCCTTACCACAAACCAATACAAGATCAATATTTACTCACAAACCTCCCTCTTCCACCATCTCTCTGGCTCTGGCTGTGGGCTCTGCTTCCCTTAAGCAAACTCCTCCCACCACAAGCTCCATGTGACTACATTCAGCCTATCAGGGGGCAGAGTTTATCTTCAAAGCAGGGAAGCTTCCTGTGGGCTCTGCTTCCCTTCAGCAGACTCCTCCCATCACAGGCTCCATGTGATTAAATTCAGCCTATTAGGGGGCAGAGTTTACTTTCAAAGCAGGGGAGGTCTTCAAATTCCCCCTAGGTCCATTAAGATTTTCAAATTCCCATTCCCATTACAATTGATCATAAGACCATGCTATTAATTTGAAAAGATAACACACTGTGTTTGTCACACTATTAATTGAAGGACATTTATAAGTAATGCTAGAGCAATGAAAGGGGAAGGGAATAAACATTTATATAGTACCAGTTACATGGCTGGCACTGTGCTAAACACAAATATTATCTTATTTGGTCCTCACAACAACCTTGTGAGTTAGGTGCTATTATTTTATAGTTGAGGAAACTCAGGCAAACAGAGATTAAGTGACTTGCTCAAGGTCTTACAGCTAGTAAGTGTTTAAGATTGGAGTTGAACTCAGGTCTTCCTGACTCCAAGCCTGATATTCTATCCACTGCAAAACCTAGCTGCTTCTATGAATCACAAGTCTATTTTTGTGACACTCCAAAGTACTTCTAATTATCTCAAGAAGTGTTCCAAACATGTACTTGAACATATGCAATATACAGCTTTTAGGAAGGAATGGCAAAATAAAAAAAAAAATAGAGAAACAACCAGTATAAATAAACAAGGGCCCTATTCCTAAAAAAATGAAATCCAAGGGTCAAGATGTCTCTTTGACTTGAAAAAATATGTAATTGAAATGTTAAACACCCTTCTTACATCAATTAATGGTGGATGCAATGATTCACGAAGCAGACAACAAGGTTACAGAAATAAAAGAATTCCCTTGAAAAAGAGATGAGACTGCTACTTCAAAACACACACACACACACACACACACACACACACACACACACACACACACACACACACACACACACACACACATTTGACAGACACCAGCTAAATGAAAGTCCTTGGGAAGGAGAAAATGGGAGAGGGTGGAAGAATAAAAGGTTCATTTTAGAAGTATATAATAAAATCTATCAAGATAACATTCTTTTTTTTTTTAAAGCATTTGGGGTTAAGTAACTTGCTCAAGGTTACACGGCTAGTCATTATTTATGTGTGGGTGCTCATTTTCTGAGGCCGGATTTGATCTCGGGTCATCCCAACTCCGAGGCCAGCGCTCTTACTCACTGCGCCACCTAGCCGCCCCTTTTAGGGCAATTGGGGTTAAGTAACTTGCCCAAGGTCACACGGCTAGGTTTTTGTTTCTGTGGGTTAAGTGTCTGAGGCCGGATCCGAACTCAGGTCCTTCTGACTCCAGGGCCGGTGCTCTACTCACTGCGCCACCTAGCCGCCCCAAGATAACATTCTTGCAGCTACAAGGAAATCTAATTCTGAAATAACAAAAACTAAATGGACTTACTAACAGCAGTGTAAATAAATTCCATATAAAATGCATTATTTTATCAATGATTCAGAAAGTGTTGAAATAAAGTAGTTCATAGCATGCAAATTATTGAAATAACCTGGTAATTAAGACAATCTTTATCCCAAGAAGAACCATTTGGGTTCTCAGGAGCATAAGTAAACCATACCCTTTCTTCTGAAACACAACAAAAATTTGGTGCATATACATTTATACATGAATCATATATGGTGATACACACAAATAATTTTTGTTCCTATATTTCAATAGATAACAAAAATCTAATAAACATTTTTTGGTCCCCCAAACAAAAAAAGAATGTTTCAGACCATGTCTGATTTAGGCCAGTCTGGTATTTCTGGTTTGCAGTTAGAACAAAATGATAGTAGACTAAGAGGTAATAAAAGAAAGTTTGCTTAAATATAGCATAGAAAGGACACATAGCAAGGACAAAACATTGATTCAGTTGAGCATAGTTTCTAGCTCCTTTGTTAGTCCCAGTTAAGCTTGAGGGAGAGCAAATCCTTACTCCTTGGGGGCTGGCTGTTATATTTAAGCAATCAGGAAGCCATAGTAATATGGCTCAGGCTTTAGCTCCATGAGCCAATTAAGAACCATTTCAATACCCTTTAAGGAAAAGCTAGCAAAGTGACAGACATTACTCCTATCCCACCCAGCCCCTTGATAGCAAGGTCTCAAAGAGCTAGAATTAGTCAATAAGCATCTATTAAGTGCCTATTTAACATTCTTTTTTAAATTAGATTAAAATTTTTTGTTACATTTTAAGTTCCAAACTGTCCGCCTTCCTCCCTTCCCATTCCACATTAGAAAAGGCCACATTAATATTCTTTTAGATTTATTCATTAAATGCTTAACAGTATCAGTCAGCTAAACATTTAGTATGAATGCTAGGAATAAAAAGAAAGAAAAAAAAGTCCTTGCACCTAAGGAACTCACAATCTAATGGAAAGACAAGTAAACAAATAGCTACAAACAAGCTATATGAAATATACATATGTATATGTATATGTATATAATAAACAGGAAATGATTAACAAAGGGAAGGCACTATAATTAAGAAAGATTAATAAGAAAAGTTTTCCTGTACAAGTTAGGGTTTTAGCTGGGGCTTGAAGGAAGGAAGACAAGGAGGCCGAGACAGAGATAAGGGAGAAAATTCCAAGCCTGGGGGACAATTAGAGAAGATGCCTAGAGCTGGGAGGTGAAGTGTCTTATCTGTGCAACGCCGAGATCAGGGTCACTGGATTGAATAGTAGCTCAATACTAAGGAAGTGTAAAACTGGGAAGGGAGGGAGGATTACCTAGGGCTGGGAACATAAGAGGATTCTGTACCTGATCCTAAAGGAAATAGTGAGTCACTGGAGTTTATTGAGGAAAGAGGTGACATGGTTGGACCAGTGCTTTAGGAAAATCACTCTGGAGGCTGACTGGAGGATGGACTGCAGAGGGGAGAGTCTTTCAGCAGGTCAACCAATTAGCAGGCCACTGCAATTAATTGTCCACCCGTGAGGTAATGAGGGCCTGTACCAGAGTGGTGGCAGTACCAGAGAAGAGAAAGGTTGGGATGTTGCATGATGAAACTGACAGAGCTTGGCAACAGATTGGAAATGGAGGATGAGACACAGTGAGGAGTCAAGGATAGCATCTAAGTGCTGTTATTTCTCTTGAAATTCTTCACCTCTTTTCCCTTCATATAAATTCCATTATTATTTTTCTGGTTCTCCAAATTAATCCTTAGGTAATTTGATATGGTATAGAATAACAAAATTAATTTAGGTAGTACTATCATGAACATGAGCATTAATATTTTTTCAATTATTTAGTCTTTTTTGTAGACAGTTGTTTATATACATCATACACATCTTAGAAGTCAGACTTACAAATATTTTATACATTCTGTAGTAATTTTATTTTTTTTCTTTTTAATTTAATTTTTTTGGGGTGGGGAAGAGGGAAAGGACATTTGCTTTCCAATACTGGGATAAAACATATATTACATTTGTTCCAGAGGACCAAGGTCAGAGAAAAGGGGGGAATTTCCCTCAATGAAGGAAAATTTTGGCTACATCATTCAAAATCTTTTCCCTAACAATTAGTGTTATCCAAAAATATAATGAATTGACACAAAAGGCATTGAGTAAAGGGGGTCACAGAACTAGACCCTAAGGAGATCTTAGATTCCAGTCAATCCACCCTCACCATCACCGCTACCATCAGTATCCCCTTCCAGGAGTAGATAAGTCCCAGAGACATTCAGTTTCTTATTCATGGTAGAAAGTTACAGAATATGCATCCAGGTCTACACATAGTGCCTTTTCCATTGTTCCAAGGATGCCTCTCAAATCTCACAGTTTCTGGATGTCTTCAAGAGAGATCAAATGACCACTTGTTTGGAATTCAGGAGATGGTTAAATGAGAAGAACTGGATGAATTCTGAAGTTTCTTAAAATACCTCCTTGCCCTTCCCTCTAGCATTTCTTTCTCTCTATAAAGTTTTATCTCACTACTCTGATTTCCCTCCATCATCATGCTTTCTTTTTTTTTTTTTAGTATTTTTAAAATTTTTATCCACAAGATTTTGAGTTACAAATTTTCTCCCCATCTTTCCTCTACCCCCAACCCCAAGATAGCAAGCCTACTGAATACCCCTTCCCCCAATTGTTCTCTCTTATATCTTCCTCCATTTCCCCCTCAACTTCCTAGTAGGGCAAGATGGATTTCTATACCCCAGTACCTGTATATCTTATTTCCCAGTTGCATGTAAAAAACAATTCTGTAGTAATTTTAAAAGGAATTTCTTTTTCTAGCTCTTCCTGCTGGGTTTTATTGGTATTGGGCTTAAACCAATACTTTATATAACTAAATGGATGTGTGACAATATTAAAGATCATACTATAAAAAAAATTAGAGAAGTAGATCATATGCCTATCACAGCTATTAGCAGGGGATGTATTCTTAACCAAACAAGGTACAGAAGTCATTACAAAAGATTAAACAGATAAATTTGATTACATGAAACTGTAAAGCTTCTGACAGATGAAATGCATGCACCTAGGAAAAGAAGGGAAACAACTGAAGAAGAAAAAAATTTGTATTGGATTTCTCTCATAAGGAGCCAAGACATATATATATGGGGAGAGAGAGAGAGAGAGAGAGAGAGAGAGAGAGAGAGAGAGAGAGAGAGAGAGAGAGAGATCTAGATACATATATACACACACATGTAATTCACACACACACACACACACACACACACACACACACACACACACACACACAAAACCCTAAAAGTCAGTCTTTAATAGATAACTGGTCAAAGGAGATAAAAAAAATACTACTCAAAAGAAGAACTACAAACTATTAATAACAAGAGTGAATGGTACAAATCACTAATAATAAGAGAAATGAAAATGAAAACAACCCTGAAATGTCACCTAATACCCTACAAATTGGCCACAGTGACCAAAAAAATGGGAATCGTGAATGATAGAAAGGTTACATTCTTTCCTTTTCCACTCTCTCCACTTTTCTGGCTCTCTCCTGATGATATGTCCTCCCTGGCCAGCCTTTCTACCACTGGTTACATAATTATTCATTCCCTTAACTCACTCAAGGCTGGGGAGTTGGAATATCACTTGCTCACCACTGTCATTTCCAGGTCCTCCCCCTACCACCATCACTTGGTAACCTCTTCTTCTCTGAAGTACATTCAGTCCATCACTACTACCCAAACTTCTTCCAGCTGTTATATACTGACCTCCAGGATTCTCCCCCTCTTTCCTCAATGAATTCAGTGTTTATGACCTACAAAATTTCCTAATATGATCACAATGTTTTTATTTTACTTTTCCCCCTGCCTTGCAACAACAAATCCTATTCTTTATTCTTCCTGGGACTTTCATTCACTTGAATCCTTAGTTTCTTCCCAGGTCATCACTGCTACAATGTCAACACTGTACTCCCTTCTCTTCCGGAATCAACTGCTTCCTTATCTTAGCAAGATCTTGCCCTGCAAAGTCTTAGCTTTGGATTACTCCCATCATGCACTTCCTTTGCTTCTATTTATGTGTTCTTGAATGAAGCTAGAGAAAATAATGAAACCATGCTGACTGCATTAACTATAAATTTCTGTTACTCAGTCTTAACTGGGCCCCCACTAAGCAAGGCAATTCTTTTACAACTACCTAACTCACTAAGCCAGTCACTAGAGTGGCTTTTCCAATCCTTTTCAAACGTCCCATAGCTCCCCATTCCTTTCACCCTTTCAACTGAGAAATGTGACACATATTTCACTGAAAAAATCTGAGGCCATTTGCTAAACATTTCCTCTTCTTCCCTGCTTCAACTCACTTTTTCCAAACTCCCTCTTCACTATCTCCACCTTCACCCCATCTCACACAGTAAGGCTTCCTCTATATGTATAAGTGATCCCATTTCATCCTGTCTTCTCCAGCAGACTGCCCCCTCTTTTACCCCGACTCTTTCACTTATCTTCAATCTTTCCCTGTTTGCTGGCTGTTTCCCTATTGCCTACAAACATGTATATGTCTCCCATATCCTCAAGAAACCCTTACTTGACCCATCTGTTCCTGTTAGCTACTGTGTCCTAGCTCTCCTCCCTTTTATGGTTAAACCCCTTGAGAAGGCCATCCACAATACGTGCATCCATTTCTCTTCCCCCTTTCTTAACTCTGACCTCATCTTGCCCTCTCAGCAGCTTATGGCACTGGTAGCCACATTCTCCTTCTCTGTGACACTATCATCCCTCTGGGTTTCTACAACCCTACATTACCATGTTCTCAATCTCCTTTGCTGGATCCTCATACACATCATGGCTGCTAACTGGGTGCCCCATTAGGTTCTATCCTGTATCCTCTTTTATCTTCCCTCTATGCTATTTCACTTGGTGATCTCATCAGCTCTGATGAATCTCTATGCCAACGATTCTCAGATCTACCTATCCAGTCCTAATCTCTCTGCTGACCTATCTCCTATCTCCAACTCCCTACTAGACATCTTGAACTGAATGTCCTAAAGACATCTTAAATTCAACATGTCCAAAACTGAACTCATTATCTTTCCCCCAAAACCCTCCCTTTACCTAACATCTCTATATTTTTTTTGCTTTTTTTTTTTTTTGGAGGGGAAAAGGCAGGGCAATTGGGGTTAAGTGAGTTGCCCAAGGTCACATGGCTAGTAAGTGTTAAGTGTCTGAGGCTGGATTTGAACTCAGGTCCTCCTGACTCCAGGGTCGGTGCCCTATTCACTGTACCACCTAGCCCCCGCCCCTACCATCTCTATTATTGTGAAGGGTACCACCATCTTCCCACTCACCCAGGCTTGCAACCTAGGTGTCCTCAACTTCTCCATATCCAAACTGTTGCCAAGTCATGTTAATAATACCTTCTGGGGGCGGCTAAGTGGCGCAGTGAGTAGAGTGCCAGCCCTGGAGTCAGAAGGACCTGAGTTCAGATCCGGCCTCAGACACTTAGCACACACAAACAAAAACCTAGCTATGTGACCTTGGGCAAGTTACTTAACCCCAGTTGCCCTCCAAAGAAAAAAAAAAAAGCAATAATACCTTCTGATAGGTCCTCTTCTCTGGCATTGCCACTACCCTGGCAAAGTCCCTAATAATCTCACACCAGGGTTTTTTAAGTAACCTACTAGTTGGTCTCCTTGTTTCAAATCTCTCTCCACTCCAGTTCATCCTTATAAAGCACAGGTCTAACCATGTCACCTTCCTGCTTGATAAACTCCAGTGACTCTCTATCATCCCTAGGATCAAACATTCCATTTTGTCTTTCAAAGTCCTTCATAACTTGCCTTTCTCCCCACCTTTCCAGTCTTCTTATACTTTTTGCCCCCACATACTCTGCTATTCAGTCACTTAGGGCTACTACACAATTCATATGACTAAGTAAAAAGGTCAAGGGTCTACAAATACCAGACCTTAAAATTATACTACAAAGTAATAACTACTTTTAAAAACTGATGTTAGTTAAGAAGGAAGGGAAAGAGAAAGGAGTATATCATTTGCTATGTGCCAGAAACTGTTCTAAGTGCTTTTAAAAAACATTACCTAGGGGCGGCTAGGTGGTGCAGTGAATAGAGCACCAGCCCTGGAGTCAGGAGGACCTGAGTTCAAGTTCGGCCTCAGACACTTAACACAACAACTAGCTGTGTGACCTTGGGCAAGTCACTTAAACCCAATTGGCCTCCAAAAAAGAGGAAAAAAACCCAAAACAAACATTACCTCATCTGATCATCACAACAATCCTGTGAACTTTATAGTTGAGTAAACTAAGGAAAAGAGAGGTTAAGTAACCAGCTCAGGGTCGTACAGCTAGTAAGTGTCTGATGGCACATTTGAACTCAAGTCTACCTGACTCTAGACCTGTAAAGCCATGCACCAGCCGCTTTCCAGAGGACTGCTGCTGTGAACAGCTTTCAAGTTTCTGATTACATAGTATAACAAACTCTCTATTTATTCTATAACAAATCAGAGCAAAACATTCACAGAAAATCAAGGTACAGAATTCACAATGTTGCAACTTATCACAGAAAATCAAAATACAATATTCACCATGTCACAACTCAACAACTTATCACTAAAATGGCCACAGTTTTCAACAAAGTACAATCATTTAGTAACTCATTCATCCAATCATCCTTAAGGAGGCAAGGGTCACAAAGTACAAAAGTCAAAGTTCTCCACCCATGGGGTGCAATTAAGTTACAATTTCAACAGTCACTATACAGTACTCTCTTAAGGGGTAGGAGAAAATACAAAAACCATCCACCCCTAGGTTACAAGTAAATTACAATTTCATCAGACACTACTCAGTATCCTATTTCATCAGTCACAACTCAGTACCCATGGAAAGGTCTTTTCATCTTGACTCAGGCAAGCTTTCAATTCCCATCATCCCTCTTTCATGGTCCCGGCTCCCGCCGGAATCTAACCAAGTACCACCTGAGTTCAAAGGCAGACAGCTCCCAGCTCCTCGTCGGGCTCTCTGTGTAGTTCCTGCTCCAACTGGGGCTTATAGTGTCCAGTCCATCTCAAATCCTGGAAGACAAGGCTTAACAAAGCCACAAGAACATTCATGCACATTAACAAAATCACAACATTTGTACAAAGTACTGGAACCACAGTCATGCTTCCTCAGTCTTCTGTAGCTTTGGCTGGCCCTTGGAAATCCTCAGCAGCTCCAGCTGGCCCTCAGAAGTCTTCAGCACAATAAGCTCTGTTCTCAAAATCAAAATCACTTTATCCAGCCTCCACATGGCTTGCTCCAAGAAATTCTGTCTCAGTTCTCAATTCTCATTTCTTTTCTCAGTTCTTCTCAATTTTCAGTTCAGTCTTCAGTCCAGCAGTAGCTGCCCTGCCTTCATGATGCTTACCCCAGGAAATTCTGACTGTCCAGCTTGTGTTCTTCCTTACATATGGTATTAGTTTCTCCCTGTTCAACCCCTTCCAGTCACATCAGCAACAGGGATTCCCTGTTCAGCCACTTCCTGTAACACCAACAGAGGATTATACCTTCTGTTTCTTTAACAGAGGCTTAGCTTGAAACTAGGTGCTAAGTATCTATCAGCTTGGCAATACAAAGGAATCTTCAAATTTCATTACTATTACAAGATCCAAGATCTACCTGCTATTCTACCTAGAAGCCTGAAAAGTTGATTTAATGGGATACTGGATATACACTTAGTAGTCAGTGAGAACATTCAACCTGCTGCCTATGCCTAGAATCCTCAGACTCCTCACCTTTATCTTCTGGATTCCTTGGTTTCCTTCAACACTTAGCATTAATCTCACTTTCTGCAAGAAGACTTTCACAGCTGCCTCTCCCACCGCCACTCCCTCCAAGAGTCTTGCCTCTAAGATTACTCACCATTTACATTTCATATAATTTATATGCATATACATAGTTGTTTGTGTGTAGTCTCCTTCATTAGAATACAAGTTCTCTGAAGACCAGAAATGTTTTTTTGCCTTTTTTTTTTTTTTTTTGTATCCACAGTGCTTAACACAGTGGCTGGCAGTAGTGAGGGCTTCATAAATGTTTGCTAATTGATTTTAGTTCACTCCACATACTTAACAAGGTCTCTTAAGGTTCTTAATCATACTTACCTTCAAGAAAAGCTCAAATTCAGTCTCAGTCTTTCCTTTGTTTTCCCTTAACAAGAAATAGTCTTGTCACAATACACTGTGTTTGTCAGCTTCTCACAGAATTTTCACAGAATTTTTATAATGTTTAAACCTAACACTAAAATTAAGACCAT